>PVJH01022410.1:0-36663 GCA_004026705.1 Nesogale talazaci
AAGGCTGGATCTCTCTGGTTTTGCCCGCTTCCTCAAGTTTTCCCAGATCCTATATTTGTGGCTGTTGATTGAGAGGCCATAATCAGGGTGAGGAGAAGAGAGCCACTTGGGCAGAGTGGTTGAGCGGGGTTAAAATGGGTCACTCGGAGGTCTTGGTTTGGTAGAGTTCTCTTTAGTCTTTCTTTACTCGGGAGACATTAGGAATGTGATCTGCAGGGGGGACTCAACCAGACTGGGCTGCTTCTGGTGGCCAGGGAAAGGGCTTCAAAGACTCTCTGAGGTTCTCTCTGGGGGTTGTGAGTCTGAGAGAACTCTTGCAAACAGTTGCACAATTGAAAGAAAGCAATTAATTGGTGAAAAGAATCGAAAGGTCTTGGGGCAGTTGTTTCTTGACTAACATTCTTCCTCAAATATAGGACAACAATAAAATGTGCAGTTCATTATTTCAACAGGCATTCATTTTCTTTCCATGCTTTTTTTAAATTTTTGGCACCATTGCCCTCTGGTGGTTGTGGGAGCTACCCGGCCTTGCTGGTGCTGGATTTGAACCACCAAGTCAGTGGGCCGCAGTCCCGCACTCAACCACGACGCCACTGGGGCTCAGCCCCATGCTTTTAAAAAAACAAAAACAAAAACAAAAACTTTTTATTGTAAATTGGGTAAAGGTTTATACATCAGATCACCAATGCTACATCCAATAATTAACGTACCTTTTGTTTGAACAAAAGGTGCTCAACTCATTCATTGCAGTCTCCTCAATATACCATCACTTGTCCTACCTTCTTTCTGTGACTTCTATTTTCCTTCCTCTGAACTTTGTCCCTGGGCAAATTCGGCTCTTTTGATCTGAAATAGTTCAGAAATCCACCATTTAGGGGAGGTCAGTTCCAGACCTGAAGGATGACTTAAAGTCAAGTTCTCAGGAGTCCTGCTGGTTTCTATCCAACTGACTTCTTTTAGGATCCTCTTCCTCCCTCCCCGCCCCCACCCCGTGTCCCCCCTTCCACACACACACATTTTTCTCCTGGTCCTTCTAATGTGACCCTAGCTGGGCACCATCTAGTTCTTCTAGTCTTAGGACTATGAAGACTGATGCTTCTGAGGGTTGTTTCTATCCGTCCATTGGACTGGTTATCTTGAGGGATCGTTGAATTTTCCTCCCTCTTCTTTTCTTTGCAGGGGAAGAGACCGATAGTTGCACTTCCGATGGCTGTTCACACGCTTTTAAAACGCCAATTACTACACCCCCAAATAGAATATAGATCACTGTCTTTGTGAACGATGTCATCAACAGGTTCTTATTGAACACTTGCTAAATCTTCAGAGCATTGTACCAGACAGAGTGAAGGAGACAAAATACCGAAAATCTGGTCCCAGTGTTGAAGATGCTAGTGAAGAGGATGACCTTTATAGTATAAGAAAAATTATGCTGAATGGAAGGATAAGAAAGATTTCCGCAGAGTTGGGGAAAGAGCAGTGTTGATTCCAGGCCATTGGGAGTCCGTTCCAATTCATAGTGGCCTGATGCGAAACAGAAGGAGACACCACCTGGTCCTGCACTGTCCTCACACCTGCTCTGTTGAGACCAGGACTGCAGCCATTGTGTCAAGCTGTCTCCTTGAGGATCTTCCTCTTTTCCACTGACCCTCAACTCTACCAAGCATAGTGTCCTTTTCCAGCTCTTCGTCTCTCCTGATAGCAAGTCCAAAGTGCGTGAGATAAGTCTCACTATCCTCTCTTCTAAGAAGCAACCCGGCATCTTAGGAGCCATCTGACTTTTCCAAGACAGATTTGTCTGTTAGGCAGGAAGTCCCCAGTACTTTCCATATTCTTTGCCAGCACCATCCGTAATTCAAATGCATCAATTCTTCTTCAGTCTTCCTTAGTCTCTGGCCAACTTCCACATACAGATGGCTGTGCACACCCTATTCAGTACATTTCATGCATTATCTAATGAGCACCTCAGAACCACTGCATGAGGTAGGAACTGAAATGGTTCTCATTTTAGCAGTTGGGCAAACTCCCCAAATTGATTGCCATTGAGTCAGTTCCAACTCACGGTGACCCCATAGGACAGGGTAGAACTGCCCCTGTGGCTTCCGGAGACTGTCACTGTTTACAGGAGTAGATAGTGTCATGCTTCCCCTCAGAGTGACAGGAAGTCTCAAACTACTGATCTTGTAGGTCGCAGTCCAATTTGTAACCACTACTCCACCCAGACTCTAAAACAGACGGGTACAGTGCTTGTATTTACATAAGCACAAAGTAGCTAAGCTGAGGTTGAAACCCAATTCTGATTCCAGAGTCATGTTCTCAATGACAGCTCTTTGAAGCTAAGAGGAAAACTATGTACAAATGTGCTTTGCTTACCACGGATGGGTGGATGAATTGTGGTAAGAGTTGTATGAGCCCCCCGTAAAGTGATTTTCTGAAAAAGAGGAAAAATAGAAAGTGCTGTATGCTTGAAAGAGAAGGAGGGTTCATGCAGCACAAGGGCAGATCAGAAACACGTGGCATTTTGCTGGGGTCAGTCTTTCCACTTATTAGTCATAATTTAGTCTAATTGACTTTGGCAGTCATGTCCTCGTGTGTCAATCTCATGATTGGGAGTGGAGGGGTGGAGTCTAGCCTGTCAATCTGGAGATAGCCAATGAGACCTCTGTGTGGGCATGGCTTTCTCCGAAAATTCTGGGAAATCTCGTAGTATTTCCCATGGGAAGTGAGAGACTGTAGACTCAGTTCCTTGGAGACTCTTGACTGACACGGCAAGATGGCAGCATAACCTGGAGTCCTAGGAACTGGAGGAGCTGGAGGAGAAGCCACAGCTCTGAAGCCAGAAAAGCCACAGAGAATGCCCAGCCAGCGCTGAGATGCTTCTACCACCAATGGATATGGTTGATGGGCTCTGAGCCCTGGAAATGAGGAGTCATGGGGGAACTCCTGCCAATGTAAGGATGCTTCTACTGCCGCTGAATACACAAGACTCTGCACCCACTGATCTGTGATTGTCTTGGTGTCATTGCACGTGCTTTGTGAGTTGGAAGGAGACTTTATAGATTGGTATCGGACATATGGACTAATATTGGACTTATGACCTTGGACTGGACTGCATTGGGATGCTTTCCAATGTTCCACTCCCCTTTTATATAAACCTTTCCCTTATATCTAGATGCATGTTTATGAATTTGCTTCTCTAGTCTACCCGGACTAACACATTGATCCATTTATTCATCTATCCATCATCTATCCATCGATTCCTTTCTCTATCCACCCATCTATTTTTCATCCATCCATCCATCTACTCATTCTCTCTTTTCAGCAGAAGGAAACTTGAAGACACTTGGGAGATGCAGAAATGTAAAAATCTTTATAAGAAAGAAAAGAGAATAAAAGCCACCATCACCAAGGGTAGTTGATTAGTATGAAATTGATGCAAATAAGCACATAACTGAATTCTGAGCATCTTGACTTCCAAGGTATAAAAAGAAACATGGTGAGCTACATCGTCTTCATTAGCTAATAAAAGGAAGCACGACCATCTGTTGGCAGAGACAAACCTCCCTACTAGCAAATTCTAAATTAGCTAACACACGGGTCTGTATTTATTCGAGGGAAATTAAATAACATAAGGGTAGCATCTTCAAGTACACATGCGTCCCAGTGAAGAAAGAGGCATGTCATGGTAAACCTTCCTCATCACGGTAGTGTTCCTGGTTTGGCAATGTGGACATGCTCTATCTAGGGGAGTTTCTGGAGTCTTGGGTTGGGGAGACCTAGTGCTGTGTCCAACTCTTGCCCTACAGCTCCACACAGACCCACCTTCACCTTATCATTATTTTCTCCTTCATTCCATCTCAGGAAAGGGGTCAATGAGGGAATTTCAGGGGGAGTGGAGGAGAAAAAAAGAGCAGGAGGCAGATGCTGAGATGGAAACTAAATGAGTGAATGGGCACAGCTTTTGAACTGACTTCAGATCCTGGTTCCCCCACTATCAGCTGCATGACTTGGGCAAAATCATGGTCATGTAGTTCAAGCAATGGTTAGGAATCCCCTCTCTTGCTTCTCCAAGGTTGGAAGGGGCTGAGCAGCGAGAAGAGCATTGCGGAAAGCACACAAATGGGAACTTCTTCACACAGGTGGGAGGCAGCATCACGAGTTTCTTCTGAAAACAAAGCCTCTCTGCTTCACTGAGGATGGAATGGAGGTGGCAGTAATGCTTTCTCCCACGCAGTAAAGCATCAGCCGCTGCATAGTGCACCACGAGAGAGAGGAGAATTGTTCAAAGTCCAGAAGAGGTGTTCCCAGCTAGCCACATCTGACCTGCCCATGGTG
The DNA here is from genome assembly GCA_004026705.1 of Nesogale talazaci. Classification (NCBI taxonomy): domain Eukaryota; kingdom Metazoa; phylum Chordata; class Mammalia; order Afrosoricida; family Tenrecidae; genus Nesogale; species Nesogale talazaci. Next base: position 4,333 of record PVJH01022410.1, read on the forward strand.
CCATGGGCATTGATGAGCTGTTGGCAGGTTTCTGAACCCTGTTAGTCGACTTGATGAGCTCTTTCAAGATTCTTTTCTGGAGAAGTGACAAATTTCTGATGTCACCTTGCTTTCCCCTCGGATATTCTTTCCTTTTGAATTCCAGATATTCTAGCTGAGTGTGGACACCAGATCTACTTTTGGATGACAGGATCATCTTGTACTGGTCTCCCTCTATGTGAATTTGCTTTTTCCTTGGCTTTGCGACCATTGTTGGCCCAATTGGGTCTGTGACAGCAAACTCGTGCTTCACACTCCTGTGTGCATGAGCACACAGAAAATGACATCATTTCTCACTATAGATATTGAATTGCTAAGTGCAAGGTTGGCAGTTGAAACCCACCAGCCACACCAAGGGAGAAAGATGAGGCTATCTGCCTCCTTAAAACCCTAGAGTTTCAAAAACCCTCAATCAGGTCACTAGGAGTGGGAATGGGCTCCCTTGTATTGGGTTGGGCTTGGGGTTTGGGCTTATCAGAGATGGAGGCATTGGTTTTGGCCACCCAAGGCCATGCCAGCCTGCATTCAAATGCAGCCTATTAATTTTCAGAGTCTTGCTCTTAACCATCCTGCCTCAAGCTAGGTCCTCAATAAATTCAAAGTCATCCTCCTTTGCACAGGGAGGTTCATGTTTGAGGTGTGTAAGTTAAATCTGCTGCAAAAGACCTCTTTCAAACCATTAAAAAGCAAAGATGTCATTCTGAGGACTAAGGTGCAACCTGACCCAAGCAACAATATCTTCAATCACCCTACATGCATGCAAAAGCTGCACAATGCATATGGAGGGCCAGTGAAGACTGATACTTTTGAATTATGGTATTGGTGAAGACCGTGGAAAACACCAGAGATTGTGAGATGAATGAACAAGGCTCTCCTAGAGGAAGTACAGTCAAGGTGCTCTTTAGAAGTGAGAATGACAAGACTTGATCTCACTTAACTTTGGATATGCCATCAATAGGGATCAGATTCTGGGGAAGGACAACATGCTTGGTAAAGTAGAGGGTACACGACAAACAAGAAAACCCTTCATGAGATGTAATGATACCAAGGGCTCAAATACAGCAGTGGTGGTGAAGATGGTGCAGGACCAGATCATGTTTACTTCTGTCCTCTATCAGACATTGGTTCTCAACCTTCCTCATGCTGGGACCCTTTAATCCAGTTCCTCATGTTGTGCTGAACCCCCCAACCATAAAATATTTTTGTTGCTACTTCATAACAATCAGTTTGCTACTGTTAAGAATTGGTGTGACCCCTGTGATAGACCTCCAAGGGGGTCTCGATCCACAGGTTGAGAACCTCTGTTATAAGGTTATGATTAGGGTCATGAGCAGTTGGGGTCCACTCCACCACACCTCAGAAGAACAAAAGAAAACAACACTGTGCTGGGGGGCTGAACTCTGTCTAAATTGTTATTGCTGACTGTCATCAGAACTCCAGTTTCTCTTTCTTCCTGTTGGATGTCTTCATCTCCGTAATTCACTTGAGATATCATCCTGGACCTCTTCTTTAGTCTGTGAGTTTAGGCCTCTGACCCAAAGTCCTAAGATGCGACCGAAAGATTCTTCTCTCATCACCCCATTACAAATAGGGTCTGTTGCTTCTCTGAGTTCCTGCACCTTCTCCTCACTTGAATGTATCTGCTGACTTGTAATTATATGAGGGGGCTTCAAAAAGTTCATGGAAATACTTGAATTAAATGATAATGGAATTTTCCCATGAACTCTTTGACGTTCCTTTGCACTTATGTGGGAAAAAGAAGAAGCTGTCTATTCCCATACAAATGTATCATCTCTGAAACCCTAAGGGGCTGTTCTACTCTCCTCTAGGGACAGTATACCTTGGATTTGACCCAGTGGTCTTGGCCTTATGCTCAGCGTGTCCTGTGACTCGGTCTTACCTTTCCAACGATATCTTGTCTCTTGGAATACTCTGAGAGTATCATGTTCAGAGAGGTGCTGAGTGTCTGCTGACGGATTTATTACTCAAGTGCTGGAGTCCCTTGATGCCTGCACTGAATGCCCTTTTGCCCACTAGATTTGCTCTCTGCCTGTCTCCACCCTGCTGTCTTATGACTATGGGCTCATCCATGGTCTCCCAGCTTCTGGCTGGACGCAGCCAATGGAAGGCACTGGTGGGGAATAAGAGAGTGGGAGGAGTTAAAGAGTTGGGAGTATTTAGTCCCCTGGCGCCCTCCCTGCCAACCTAATGTATCGTCACACTGCACTACGCTACCTTATCCAGAAATTTCATCAGGGGCTGAGCCCCGGTGGCGTAGAGGTTGTGCGCGGGACTGTGGCCCACTGGGACGGAGGTTCAATTCCAGCAGTGGGGTTGGGCCTCCTACTCCCACCACCGGAGAGCAGTGATACCCCCCCCCCCCAAAAAAAAAAACAGAAATTGCATCAGTAGCTGTTTCCAAGGGCCTCTTCCTAGCCTCAAAGTCCACAATCTCGAGGCATGTTGCCTCCGGATCCAATTTCATGACATTCTCCTCTTGCCATTTTGTAACTTGCACACTTCAAGGGAGAGGAAAGTAATGACCAAATGTACTCCCTACATAACATTTTCGCACTCACAGGAAATCAACGCAACTTGATGCTCCTTTCAGAGACTGGATGAGAGGTCTCCACACTCTTTCTGGCTATTGGAGGGTTTGGTCAGGTGGAATCCAACTTGTCAATCAGGTCACAGCCTGATAATGCCTCCTTGGGGGTGTGACCTTTTTATAAGGGAGAAACGGGGAGCATCTCTTTCTCTCCTTCTCTCCCTTTCCCTTCACCTTCCTGCTTGCTGAATTCTTCCTCCAAGGCCCAAACCTGAGCTCTGCCACATTTCCACTGATATTGGATCCACACAACACTGCACCCACCAGCCTAAGATTTTCCTGCATCCACTACAGGGCTCTGGCTTACAGTAGACTTATAGACTTGACTTAGAATGGGCTGGGATGTGCTTTCATGGGTCTCTACTCAAGTGCTCCATCAATGAAAACAAAAACAAAAACAACCAACCCAACTTTGTTCTATTTAACTGACATTCCATGATGCTCATCTTCCTGACATGGTCTTAGAAATCAAAGTGGGTACATAAGCAAAAATGTTGAAGAAAACAGATGGTGCCCAGCTAGGGCTTGGAGATAAACAAGTGGTCATCTAGCTAAGAAGCAACAAAGCCCACATGGAAGAAACACACCAGCCTGTGTGATCATGAGATGTTGATAGCGTCAGGTATCAGGCATCAAGGAACAAAAAATCATATCATTGTGAAGGAGGGGCAGTGCAGAATGGAGAGCCAAAGCCCATGTGTAGATAATTTGACATCCCCTCTCAGAAGAATCACAAAGAGGAGACAAGTCAGTCAGGGTGCAGTATAACATCAATGAAACATACAACTTTCCCTTTGTTTTTTAATGCTGCCCCCCACCCCCCAACTATCATATCCCAATTCTACCTTTCAAAATCCGGCTAGACCAGAGGATGTACACTGGTACTGATAGGAACTGAAAACACAGGGAATTCAGAATAGATTAACCCTTCAGGACCAGTGGTGAGAGTGACGATACCAGGAGGGTGGAGAGAAGATGGGGTAGAAAGGGTGAACCAATCACAATGATCTACATATAACCCCCCCCCCCGGGGGATGGAAAACAAAGAAGTGGGTAAAGGGAAACATCAGACTGTATAAGACATGGAAAAATAATAATAATTGATAAATTATGAAGGGTTCATGAGATAGGGAGGGATAAAGGAAGGGAAGAAGGGTGGGTCAGGGAGGGAGGGGAGAAAATGAGAAACTGATACCAAAGACTCAAGTAGAAAGAAATATTTTGAGAATGATGATGGCAACAAATGTGCAAACATGTTTAACACAATGGATGGATGGATGGATTGTGATAAGAGTTGTATGAGCCCCCAATAAAATTTTTTATAAAAAAGACAATTTTTTAAAAATTACTTCTTGACCCCTCAGAACCAATAATCAGAGTAGTGATACCAGGAGGGGAAGGGGAAGGTGAGGGGAACCGATGACAATAATGTACATATAACCCCCTCCCAGGGGGATGGACAACAGAAAAGTCGGTGAAGGGAGACATCAGTCAGTATGAGACATGAAAAAAAAGATAAATTATAAATCCTTTATAAGGGAGGGAGTGTGGGGTAGCGGGGAATGAGCTGATATCAAGGGCTAAGTAGAAAGAAAGTGTTTTGAAAATGATGATGCGGCTGAGCCCTGGTGGCCTAGTGGTTGTGTGCGGGACTGAGGCTCACTGGGTTGGCAGTTTGAATCCAGCAGCAGCTCTCCGGGAGCAGGGCTGGGCTTCCTACTCCCACCAGGGCAGTGATGCCACAAAATAAATAAATAAATAAAAAGAAAGAAAAAAAAGAAAAAGAAAACGATGATGCAACATATGCACACTTTTTTATTAAATCATTTTATTGAGGGCTCGTACATCGCTTTTCACAATACATAAACAAACATAGTGTGCCAGGCACCTTTACATGTCCGCTGCTATTATCATTCTCCAATCATCCACCTTTTCCTTTGAGCCCCTAGTATCGGCTTTTCCATCCCTTCCCCTCTTCCCCTGCTCTCTCCTTCCCACCAACCCTCAATACTTTATAAATTATTATTGTTCTATCATATTTCACACTGCCCAACCCTCTGCCCCAACCTACTCCTTTGATGCCAATCCTTCAAATAGGAGTTTATGTGTATATCCTTGCAGTTGGTTCCATCTCTCCATCCCACTCTCTCTCTACCCTTCCAGCAGCTCCAATCTAACCACTAGCCTAAAGAGGCTCATCCATCCTGGTCTCCCCATATCTCCAGCTCCCCTCTCCACCAGTGTACCTTCTCCAGTCCATCTGGATTTGTAAGGTAGAGTTGGGACCATGATGGTTGGGGGGAGGAAGGCTTCAGGAACTAGAGGAAACTTGTATGCATCATCACTGCCCGGCTGCCCCTTGACTGGTCTGTCTCCTCCCCGTGACTCCCCTGTAAATGGGTGACCAATTACCCACCAATGACCTTAGGTCCTCAACCTGCTCTCCCCCTCATTTGTAATGTGATTCTTGTTCTTTAATGCTCTATACATGCTCCCTTTGGCCCTTCTTGATCACACTTGCTGTTGTGCTTCTTCCATGTGGGCTTTGCTGTCTCCGTGCTGAATGGTGACTCGGTTATCTTCAAGTCTTTGAGACTCTAAACATTCAATCATTCAGTAGCTGGGCACCATTATTTCTTCTACTCTGTTTGCCTCTGTATCCATTTGTCTTCAGCGATATCGGGAGTCAATTGGTCCATCGATTTTGATTTTTGTTCTTTGATGTCTGATACTTGATTGTTTCAAATGCACAAATGTTCTTGGCACAATGTATGTATGTATGAAGTGTGATAAGAGTCATACGAGGCCCCAATAAAAATGATTTTTATTTGATCCCTTTATCTTTCTTTAAAAAATTATTTTATCGGGGACTTGCACATCTCTTATCACAACCCATCCGTCCATCCATTTAAAATGATTTTTACAAGAAGGATTACTTCTTGATATAAAGTTCTTTCCTATATATATATACATGAGTGTCCCTTGACGACCCAGTCTAACCACATACTGTATCTCAGCAGGTCTTGAGACCCCTTTGCGGTCTTAGGAGGTTGCCCCATGGCCACACGGTCTGTCTGCTAAGAATGGTGAGTCCTGTGGTCAGATCCCTTGAATCTCCAGGGGATCAGTATCGTTTACTCCTCAGGAGAGTCCCTTAGGGGAACCTGGAGGAGTGCAGCACCCACCTTGCCACACCGAAAACACATTTGCTGTGAAACTGACTCCAACTCTTGGGGACCCCAGGTGTCAGACAAGGCCTGTGCTACCCAGCTTGTCCTGGGCAATGAATCACTGACCTCTGGGTTAGCAGGCGAGCTCGACCACTGTCTGCACCCCCAGGGACTCCGTCTGCGTGTAAGGGCGTGGAGGCTGCACGAGATGCCCTGTGTGGAGTTCACCACCGTCACCACAGCTCAGGCTGGAGGTTTATTTATTTATGTCAGAAAACTTGCATTGAGACATCATTCACGGGCCATACAAAGAGCCCATGCAGAGTGCATGATTCAATGATTTTTTCGTAGAGTCACGGGGTCTGTACAAACCTCACCACAATTTGCATTCAGAACTTTTTTATCCCCCCTAATAGAAACGCTACCCACGTGAGGAGCCACTCGCCTTCCCCTCGACCTCTGGAAAACACCTGTCTGTGTCTGTCTCCATGAGATCTCAGACAAAGGCACTCACGCTCTCTGTGGCCTGTGGGGGCTTCTCTCACTCAGGATGGCATTTTCCGGGTGCTTTCATGTTGTGTTTCATGCTTTCATCCATTCTTTTGATGGATGACTGATATTCCGTGATGCATGAATAGACCCCTTCTTGTACAGCTGGATTTCCTCGATACATGAATAGATTCAAATCTGGATGCCCTTGGGAATCTATGGGGCTGAATCCCATGCATGCTCTCCCTCACTCCCCACTGCTGTCCGGTTGTCTCTTCCTCTCTTAGTTTCTCCAGGTCTCCTAGTTCACATGACAAAGACTTCAGTCTAGCTTATCTTGAGGCTCTCTCTTACCTCCTTGGTGAACCAGGAAGGGTTGGAAGGAAGGAGCTGATGTGGTACAAGCCACAACTGCAGAAGCAGCAAGAATAGTTTCCTTGAAGAGTTGGGGGCGGGGGATGGGTCAGGCAAGCAAGATCCATGACTCTAGTGCAGGGATCCTCAAACTTTTTAAACAGAGGGCCAGTTCAGACTGTTGGAGGGTCAGATTATAGTTTAAAAACAAAACAAAACTATGGACATACTCATTGTGGGCACGGGATGAGTCGGCTGCTAAGCAGGATAGGCAGTGTGGCAAAAACACCTGGCAGGCTGGATAAATGTCCTCAGCAGGCCACATGTGGCCCACGAGCCATAGTTTGAGGACCCCTGCTCTAGTGTCTCTGCTGTGGGTCATGTGACTGGTCAGTGCTAGAGTTGGAACTCTCACCAGGGCCTCTGGGGTTTCCTTTGCCTCGGTGGCAGGATCTTCCCTGACATCTCTAGAAGATGACAGTCAGCTCTACTGATGAGATTTCCTTGTTGCTTCTGCTAAGCTGGTGCTTTTACCCTCAGGCCAGAGATAAATAAGCCGGCAGTGAAAAGAGGCTGGAGGCGCTCTCTAAGAAGTGTCTTTAGTCTGGCTCTAGCCTTCTGCTTCCAGGTCCCTGAGACCCGCATGGAAGGTGGCAAGGACTGGGTGGTCTTTAGATCGGATGGAAGAAGCCCAACTTGGTCCCTGATGCCACCTTCCAAATGCTTTTCTTCTTTTCTCCGCGTGACTTTCGCTAATCCACTAATCTTCTCCCTTAGGTATTAAGTGAGAAAGATTTAAGGTGTTAGCACTGTGGGTGTATTTATCCTTCAAAAAGAAATCTTGAAGGCCAAATGTTGGCCAAGATTAGAATAAATGAAGGTGTCCTGTTGAATTTCAGGACCTCTGTGTGGGGAGAGAAGAGCCGGTGGGAGGGTCGAAATGCTTTGAATTACTAGTTGGGAACAGAGCGTCGGCAATCCTTGAGCAATGGGCCTGGAGCCTTGATCAATTGGGAGTGGAGGTAGCACTTAGAGAGAAAGGCACAGACACTGCTCCTGCAGTACTCCTCAGTTACAGAATCATGCGCTCACGGGTCTCAAGTCCACTCTAAATCACAGCAGCCCCACGGGACAGACTGGACCCACTCTTGGGGTTTCCAAAGCTATCACCTTTACATAAGTGAATGGCCACATCTCTTTCCTGTGGTGCCCTTGTGGGCCTGAACCACAGACCTTCTTGTTAGCAGTTGACCACTTCATTGTAGTGCCACTAATGTGCAACTTCCCAAACCAAGTCCCTTTCAGAGCCGCATCTGCCTTTGTCTCTCCTTCTTGAACAGCTGGATTTCCTCAACAGCACATCAAGGGCTACATCATTTCCTTCCCCAGACCCAGACTGGAGGACACACACACACACACACACACACACACACACACACTGCTCCCAGTTCCATCCCCTGTTCCTTTCCCAGACGCATTTCACTTAGTCCCCTCTTCTACATGGTACCTCCCGGCCACAGCCACCCCTGTTGACTACAAAGACTCTCTGAGTTTGCAAATGGTCGATGCTCTCAGCTGCCAACCCAGGGTGTGCAAGTTTGAGTCCCTCCAGAGGTGCCTCAGAAGAAAGGTCTGGCGATCTGCTTTTGGAAAATCATTCATGGAAAACATGATGGAGCAGAAGCAGAAGCGGTAATGCTACCTTGAGGGATAGCAATGGCTGAGTCAAAACCAGATGTGTAGGGATTGCTGAATCTAAGATGGATGACCTACTCTACCCTACATCACTCTGAGCGACTTATTCACCTAATATATAATAAAAAACCTGTGATTTCTAAAACAGATGGAATTTGAGCTACCATACGACCCAGCAACCCCCCTACCAGGCATATACTTAAAAGAGGCAAGAAACAAACCACTGCGAGACATCTGTGCTCTAATGTTCGTTGTGGTACAGTTCACAATTGCAAGGATCTGGAAAAAAAACAAAATTTTCATCCACAGATGGATGGATTAAAAAACTGTGGTACATACATACAATGGATTACTATGCATCACTGAAAAGCAGTGATGCACACATAAAGCACATCGCCACATGGGAAGAACTGGAGGAAATTACGCTAAGTTGAAGTTAGTTAAGCACAAAAGGACAAGTACAACATGAACCCATTGAGGAAAGCTTAAAAAAATGCAAAAAGGGCTAAGCCCCGGTGGCGCAGTGGTTGTGTACAGGGCTGCGGCCTACTGGGCTGACAGTTCAAATCCAGCAGCAACTCTCCAGGAGCAAGACTGGGCTTCCTACTCCCACCAGAGGGCAGTGATGCCACCCCCCAAAAAATGCAAAAGGGGCATAGGGAAAAAGTTACTGTGTACAAAAATTCCTGGGGTGAGGTCCAGGTAGTATGACAGGGGGCAGACAAAATCCAGGGCTACATATGATAGCCAACTAAAAAGGAGGGGGAGGGAGAAAGATAGCAATGTGTTGTGGGGGAACAGGGCACTCACCCACCCAAGGGGACAGTATGGTTTATAGCTTCACAGAGAAAAGAGGGACCAGAATTAAACCTTGTGTACCAGGATGGGAATGCAGCGTGACGGCATGGAGTGGGGAGCCAGTAGAGGGGTATGAGGTTCTGGCCCCAATCCCAACTATACAGATAGCTGCCCCTCCCCCTGAAAATTTTACTTTAGAAGATAGCACTGAAGCTGCAGCTCAGGGAGAGGGACATGTCTAACCAGAGCACATGGGAGCAAATGAAGGGGGAGGAAGAGAGAGTGGAGCACATCCTGGCTCACCAAGCCTTGAGGACCATATCCCCACTCAGGACAGCCAAGACACAGAGAGGACCATATGACCGGCCCCACTATGAGACCTGATGTCCTTCACTGACCCATGGTCCTACGGGGTACAGCACTTGGAGATACAGTGTCGGGATTTCACCCGGTTTGACCCCCACCACACCTAGGCAAAACACTAAGGGTGTGCAGCAGAATAGCCAGGTTGGGTGGTGGGTAGGGAGTAGAGCGTGGAGGTGCCAAAGGAGTGGCAAGGATAGGGTTTGGGGCCAGGGGAGTGGCACCCCATCAGAATCAACCAGAGGACACTCCTAGAGGTCAACAAGCAGACCTTGAATTATTTACAGGTTTTTCTTTATTATTATTTTTTTCTGGGCATTGGTTTTGCTATTGTCATCATTTTGATTTATATTGTTGCTTCATCTTGCTATGTCTTTGTGTGTGTGTGTGTGTGTGTGTGTGTGTCATTAGCTCAGCAGGTCTATCTAGATAAGACAGGCTGGATGAACAGTCTGGAGGAGAAAACAATAGGACTGATAATTCTGGGAGAACATGGGAGGGGGGGAAGTGGGGTAAGGAGGTGGTGTTGACCAACCCAGGGACAAGGAACCAACAAATGACCCAAAATCAGTGACAAGGAGGGTGTGAAAGGCTTGATAGCGATTGATCAAGAGCAATGTAACAAAGAGAAATTACTGAAACGCAAATGGAGGCTGAGCATGATAGTGGGACAAAAGGAAAGTAAAAGGAAATAGAGGAAAGAACCAAGATGCAAAGGGCATTTGTAGAGATCTAAATACAAGCATGTACATGGGTAAATATATTTATATATGATGGGAAAATAGATCTACGTGCATATATTTATAACTTTAGTATTAAGGCAACACATGGACATTGGGTCTACACTCAAGTACTTCCTCCATGCAAGAACACTTTGTTCCATTAAATTGGCATTCCATGATTCTCACCTTCCTGACACAATGAGTGAAGACAAATGTGTGTATAAGGAAATGTGGTGAAGGAAGCTGGTGGTACCTGGCTATGAAAAGATATAGCATCTGGGGCCTTAAAGGCTTGAAAGTAAACAGGAGGCCATCTAGCTCAGAAACAACACAGTCCACATGGAGGAAGCTCATCAGACTGTGTAAGCACAAGATATCTAAGGAATCAGGCATCAAAGAACTGAAAATTATATCATTGTAAATGAGGGAGAGTACAAATTAGGGACCCAAAGGCCATCTGTAGATAATGGGACATCCCCTTACAGAAGGGTGGTGGGGAGGAGATGAGCCAGTGTACAGTGTAGGAATGATGAAACACACAGTGTTCCTCCAGCTCTTCAATGTTTCCTCCTCCCCACTATCATGATCCCAATTCCACCTTGCAAATCCGGCTAGACCAGAGGATGTACACTGGTACAGATAGGAACCAGAAACATGGAGATTCCAGGACAGATGATCCCTTCAGGACCAATGGTGAGAGTGGCGATACCAGGAGGATGGAGGGGAGGTGGGGTAGAAAGGGGGAACCGATTATAAGGATCTACATATAATCTCCTCCCTGAGGTATGGACAATGGGGAGTTGAGTGAAGGGTGACACTGGATGGTGTAAGGTATGACTAAATAATAACTTATAAATCATCAAGGATTCATGAAGGAAGGAGAGAGGGAGGGGGGAAATGAGGAGCTGATACCAAGGGGTTAAATAGAAAGCAAATATTTTGAGAATGATGAGGGCAAGAAATGTACAAATGTGCTTGACACACAAAGAATGGATGTATGGGTTGTGATAAGAGTTGTGTGAGCCCCCAATAAAATGATTTAGATATATATATATATATATATATATATAATAAAAAGTTAAAAAGTAAAAATGGAGCACAGTTTTCATGAGCTAAAGTCAATTTGATGTCAGTGGTCTGTCTTTGTCATCTTTAAGGGCTGTCAAGTCAGTTCTGGCTCATATCTCGCCTGGGTCCTGCACCATTCTCACAGCCGTTCGTTCCCATGCTTGACCCCATTGTTGCAACCACTGTGTCCATTGTTCTTGTTGAGGCTCTGCCCCTCCTTTGCTGCCACTCTACTTCACCAAGCACGCTGTCCTCCAGAAACTGGTCTCTCTGGACAGCATGTCTAAAGTACATGAGACAAAGGCCCACTGTCCTTACAGCTTGAGGCTTAATGTGTATGTGCTTCTCTTTCGGTTTTCTAACTCTGGGTGTTTGTGCATTTCATCACAAGGTTGGACTTTGACTTCTTGGGCTGCCCTTTGAAATTTTCTGTTCAGTGTTTTGAAATCATCATCTCGTCCATTTATACTAGCTGCTCTATGATTAAGAGCACGTTTCAGAGTCTCTTCTGACATCCGCTTTGATCTTTCCTTTCTTTCCTGTCTTGTTTGTGATCTTTTTGCTTTCTTCATGGAGGATGTTCATGAACTGGTTAGTGACTGGAAAACCATGTGCCGGAACTCCAAAGACCTAAAGGCTGTCTGGCTCCTCCTGGGGCCTCGTGTCTGTGAATACAGTAGAGACTTTGAATGATGGTGCAGGCAAAGAATACTGGAAGGACCATGGACTGCTCCCCCAAAAGAGTGGGTCTATCTTGGAAGACGTACAGCCAGAATGCTTCTTAGCGGGAAGCACGGCGAAACTTGGTCTCACATATTTTGGGCACGGTATCAGGAGAGACCAGTCCCTGGAGAAAAACATCCTGCTTGGTCAAGTGGAGGGGCAGCAACAAAAAAAGAGAAAGGCTCTTGACAAAGCAGACCGTCACAGTCGCTGAAACCATGGGGTCAAACACAAGGACAATCACGAGAATGGTTGGACAGTTTCATTTCTTTGTGCGTAAGGTCGTTGTGGATCAGAACTGACTGGACTGCGGCTAATGACAACCCTGTCATTACAGCTCTGGTTTGGATCTCGCTAGCGGAGGGGTACAGGGACATCGCCATAAATCAAGGAAAGGCCAAGGGAAACTGAATTTGACTGGCGTCATTTGAGAGCAGCGCTGGTATGGGGAGTCCATATCCTAGTTCCTGTGGGCTCTCTCCTCCTTTCTTGGCTCTACCACATGTCTGTCGAAGGACCAGCGGAGACACTTGGGCCATCCATTCACTCCTGTCTCCAACATTACATCCTGTGAAGGTTAAACACTCAGCACCTGGCCCCACGCCCTGCTCACGTTTTATACTCCCTGTCTTTGGCCTACAAGCTGCATCTCAAAGCTCCAGTCACCTTTAAGCTTTTGACCTCAGATTTGCAGCTTGCGGTAGTTACGTCATCTCCTGTCAACTTGGGGGTATTAAGAGCGAAGGGGAGAAGTTAGCCTGTCAACCCGATCGCCGCTTAATGACCTCATTTTGGAGGTGTGAGGGAGATGAATAGCTCAGGGAAGGGGAGACCCACTATCTCTGCCTCCCATCGCCTGTTGAGAAGACACTCAGAGAGCTGGAGGAACTGAGTGGAGACCTGCACCAGCCGTTGAGATGTTTCCACAGCCACTGAATGTACCAACCTGTGATCTTTTTGCTTTCAGCATCAGTGCATGTGCTGCATGAGTCGAAAGAAGAATTTATGGCTTAGTATCGAACATGTAGGCTAATGTCAGAATTATAGACCTGATCTGGACTGGACTGGGATGTTTTGTCAATATACAATCACTCTTTGATACAAAGCTCTTTCTTATCCATGTTTGAAAGCCAACATCCTACTCTGAGTCTCTTGCTTGGTGCCTGGGCTAGAAACTCGGGGACAGAAAGGTCACGTTTTCTAAACCCAACTTTTGCCACCAGTGATAGGTCTAGTGATTCATTTGGAGTACCAAATAGAGATAATGTGGGGTCACTTCCTGTGACTCACACATTTCAGCCATTTTTATCTCTGAATACAGAATTGGTAAGTAATATGTGGATTCCCCCCGAGACCAAGCACAAGAGTGACTGAGCAAGACTGCTGCCTCTGTGAACACAACGGCACAGAAAGATAACAAGCCGTTTCCTGAGCATCAGGACCCTAGTCACAGTACCCCCCCCCCCAGGTTTCTCTGCGTAGTGGTGCTCCTAGCATTCCTGCAGGCCTTCATCCTGGTGATACAGAAGCTGCATTGATGGTTTCTGAGGATAATCAAACTGTTTGGTCTGAATATGGTTGTGTATGATAAAACCACCCAGGATGATACAGACTGGCATTTGATAATGCACTGTGCTTCGCTAATCTGATTTGAACGGCTGCTCTGAGAAGTGGTGTTGACTGGGTTTGTGTTTATATGTTGAAATTGTGGCATGGCATTCCACTGTACATGACGGCATGTATGTAAATGTGAATTTGTAACCATGTCAAACCCGCATGAAGGAGTCATCGCATTGTTTTCTGCTTGCCGTTAAGAGCCTTAACAATGTGTGGTCCTCTTCCATTTTTTGATGTTTTTTTGTGTGCCAGGTAAGCGGTTGTTAGTGTGGATATCCAGAAGCATGTTAAAACCATTGCATGAACTTACAGATCATATTTGATCTGTTGCTTCCAAAAGCAAATGTTCCCTGCTTCTCCCCTCCCACCATCTCCTCCTCTTCTCTACCTCCCCTTTTCTCCTGTCTTCCCTGAACAGGGACTTCATCTTGTACATGAACAGAACTAGTACGGAGAGTGTGTACAGGGTGTCACTGTGTTTTGCATTTGTCTTGTTGTATCTCCAAAGACAGAGTGAATCATTCGATTCAGTTAACGCTCCATGTAGCACATTATTTAACCCATATTTATAAAACACTTTTGGGATTGAAAAGATTGTTAGTACTCTAAATACAGTGCTTTCTCAAAAGAAAAACGAACCTGGGTTTGCATGTAACTGATAGAGTAACTAGAAGGAGCATTTGTGTTCATTCTGTCTCTCCTCTGCACTTTTCTTCTGTGTGATAAACACAAGAGCACAAGTGCTCTCATTCCTTCAAGATGACTCTTTTTACTGGGAATCAGTTAACACAGTACTTTTATTTCTTTTATATAAAGAGTTAAAATAAACCGAATCATATTAGAAAAAAAAGTCCCTAGATTTGTTTCTCTAGTCAACCCAGAAGAACACATAGCCACAGCTCTAACCACTGCTCAGAGTTTAATCACCTGGTCTCCAGTTACCATTTGGAAGTTGCACATCCACTTACTTCAACTCACAGGGACCAATTATCCAATAATCATGATATGCCCTGGCCTGATTGTGCTTACAACTCTTTGCTTACTGGTTAGTCCTCCCCTGCCCCACAGCTATCCAATCTGGAACTCTCCACCATTCTCTGTCTTAAAATGCCATCGAGTTGATTCCGACCCAGGGGAAGCCCGTCTGTTGCAGAGTAGAACTACTCCAGGTGGGAAGCAGATCTACAGGCCTTCTTCACGTGGTCCCTTAGGGTGGGTTCAAACCGCCAACCTTCTGGTTAGTGGTGCTGAACCACTTGTACCACTCAGGGATTCTTGACCTGCCCAAAGTCAAAACGAACTCATCACCATTGGGGGGATTTCGGGTCACAGTGACGCCATCGATCTGCTTCATAGGGCTTCTGAGATTCAGTCTTTATGAGAGCAGAAGCCTCATCTTTCTCCCTCAGGGAGGTTTGGTGGGTTTGAACTACCAACCTTGAGATGAGCAGCTCAATGCTTAGCCCACTCACTCACTCAGCCCTTTCCTGACCCCCTGCTATCGAGTTGATTCCAACTCATAGTCTCATCTTACTCCCAAGGAGCACCTGCTGGTTTCGTACTGTTGATCTTAGCAGCCCAAGGCACAACCACGATGCGACGAGGACTCCAGTGCCCCCGATATTATCCACAACGATCAATATATACCTTCTTCCTAGAATGACAATTTCACTCAGGAATTTGCAGAACTACATCCATCCATACAGACCTTAACTGGTTACAAAGTTTAAACATTAACACTATTAGTTATACAACAAATACAGCTGTGTGAGGAGAAGGAACATCCACGCCCATTTTTAAGGAAAACAAAACCCAGCCAGCTTCAAAGAAAAGTTTGGTCCTGGGGCAGGTATGTGGCCTACCCTTTCAGACTCTCCTGGTGTAACCTTTATCTCCCTTTTCACTCTCTGCTATTTTCAGGGTTGCTTTGTTGCAAACCACTGAGCAACCCCAGTGACGGAAGATGGCCGGTCTACCACCTAGGAGATGGCTTGGTTGCACATAACTGAACACCCCTCTGTTGTCCTTTTGACTCATGGAGACTCCATGTGACAAAGCACATGGGTTACACAGGCCCTCAGGGGAGGATTCCGTGTCACCCACAGCTGAACAGACATAGTTCTTTGCTTGCTTCTGATAAGGAGGAGAGGAAGAGCACTGAGCAGGCAGCTCACCTATCTGCCACAGGTGGCTCTCTTGGTCTGGTACAATGGAGGCCTGGTGGCAGAGTGGTTAGGAGTTGGGCTGCTAACCTTAAGGTGAACAGTTCAAAAGCAGCAGCCACTCCTCAGGAGAAAGATGGGACGTTCGGTCTACTCTGGCCGACAGAATCACTATGATTCAGTGTTGACTCATGGGAGTGAGTTTGTGTTTCTTTGGTCAGGTACAGTTCTATGCATACAATTCTATGCAGACAGCCTCTTCAGCGCTGTGTTCTGGTCTTAAAGAATGCATTCATCTTGTAAGCAAGACATTCAATGTGGGAGATACAAATAATAGGATGCAGCGTATGACTGAATGCAAGAATGACTAATTCTGTACAATTCCAAAAAGGGAGCGATCAGGCGGTGTTCAGTCACACAGAAGCTTCCAGACAGGAGATGGAATTCGCGTTGAAACCTGAAGGCTGGGTGGGTAGTATCAACAGGAGTTATCACAAAACCTTGTTCAGCGCTTCCCTATACATACTTGGGAGAAGCCCAGGCGGTGCATTAGTTAAGTATTTGGCTGTTAACCGAAAGGTTTGGCGTGAGTTCAGTGGCCTTTCCCTGGGAGAAGGACCTCGTTCGCAGTCTGCTTCTGTACAATAGAACCAAGCACTGGTTGGTCCGGTGCCATGCTCACAATTGTTATGTTTGAGCCCCTGCAGGTGCTGGGTCCCTCCATCTCAGCCAGGGCCTGCTTCTTTCTCACGGCCATTCCACGTTCCCAATCAGGACCTTCTCCAGGGACTGGTTTCTCCTGATACCATGTCCTAAGTGTGTAAGGCCAAGTATTGCCTTCCTGGCTTCCAAGGAACATTCTGGCTGTAGTTCTTCCAAGACGCACATGTGCTGGTTCTTTGGGAAGTCCGCAGGACTTTCTACATACATCTCCACCCACGACAACCAGAACCCGATGACCAGGGACCCGGCACAACCTCCTTGACCCACACCCCATGCTGTGTCAGTGCCAAAGCTCCTGGAGCTTGTGACAGCCAAAGAGGATTGGTGGGGTGGAGGTGGGTGGTGGGTGGGTAGGGCACAACAGTCAAAGATAAGCCCAAGAAGTTGAGTTTCCCCAAAACCAGGGTTAGGAGTTCTGTTAGCAGGGGGAATGGGAGCTGGAGATAATAAATGAGAGGGGGGAAAAGGAAGAAGAAACCTTTTCAGCACACCTGAGACAATGGCCTATGAAGCTTGGGCCTACTGTATTGTTTTAGAGGTTTTGTACATCTGCTACAAGCAAACAAACAAGCAAAATTGGGAAAAAATAACATTTTATCTGCAACAGATCTGGATTTACAGACATGCAATGATGAAAGAATACAAAGGTTTTGTGTAATGCATACCTGATCCCCACTAATTACTAACGGCTGACATTAGAACGGTCTTTTCTTAGTTACCTAATGCTGCTCTAATGGCCATAACTCAAGAGAAACATCGACAAACAATCCAAATCAAGGTCTTGATTCTGCTATTCTTTCTGGAGTTTGCCAGCAGCCTTTAGTGGTCCTTTGTCCTTCTTCACTTTGTCTGCCTTTCCCTGTGTGGTGTGTTCCTGTGCACATGCACCGGAGGCTTGGGGGGTCTATTTGGGTCTTTTTATAATTCAGAAGGAGCCCTGATGGTGTAATAGTTACACGTTGATCTGCTAACGACAAGGCCGGCTGTTTGAAACCTCCAGCCGCCGCTCCTTGGGAGAACGATGAGTCTTTGTACTGCTGTAAAGAGTGATCGCCTCAGAAACACACAGAGACAGTTTGACCCTGTCTTACTGCACAACAGGAGCCAGAATTGACTTCTTAACAGTGGGTCTGGTTTCTCTTCTCTCTTTTTTTTTGGTGTGGTGTAATCCTGAAGTGCTTCGGTTTTGGATCCAGCCTATACTTAGATGACTTCAACTGACTGATGCCAACAGACTGGACTGTGAATGATGCCTGCCTGCCATTACACTATGGGCAGCTTCTGTCTGACCCAAGGGCAATCGACTGAAGAATGGACACGTTTGAATTGCACTGTTGGCGAAGAACATCAAATGCACCATGAAGTGCCAAAAGAGCAAACGGGTCTGTCTTGGAAGAAGCAGACGAAGGTGAGACTGGAGAGGCTCCCTCTTACTTACCGTGGACTTGTTAGCTGGAGAAGCCAATTCCTGGGAAAGAATGTTGTGCTTGGTGGAAGGAGCAGGTCAGGGAGAAGAAGACAGATCCTCAACAAGATGGATGGAACGACACAGCAGTTGCAATAATGGACGTAAACACAGCACGCATTGTGAGGATGGTGCAGGACCCGCCACCAGGCAGGTTGCTATGGGCTGGAACCAACTTGATGGCGCCTGACAACAACTGCTACTCTCCCATGACAGCACCTAGATTGCCATGTTGCCAAAGCACATGGCTACATATATTGCGATGGCCAAAGCAAGAAAACACATAACGCTGCAAACAATTAACCACCACAGCTCTATTTTTCACAATAATCACTGCCATCAAGTCGATTCTGACTCATGGAGACCCTATGGGGTCAGGCAGAACTGTCCCTGTGGGTTTCTGAAACTTTAACTCTTTCCAGAAGTAGAAAGCCTCTTCTTATCAGTGATCAACTAAAGCTATGTGCTGTTCCAATCATAATCGTAATATCCCTATTCCACTCCCAGATACCACATTGCATCTACCTACTGTCCGTGATTGAATTGTGTTCCCTTAAAATTGTATCAACCTGGCTAGACCATGATTCTCAGTGGCCTGTTTTACACGGATCCCCCATGATGTGATCTGCCTTGATGAACCAGTAAAAGACTTAAAGTGGGGACTCAGCACACTCAGATGCTCCTTTGCTTTTGAAGACCCAACGGCTTCGAGAGAGAATTTCTGACCAGGTGCCCTGGTTGTAGAGTAGGTTATGAGTTGGTCTGCTAGCCACAAGGGTCTCAGTTGAAAACCACCAGCAGCTTCAGAGGAGACAGGTGAGGCTCCCCACTCCCGTGAAGATTGAGAGTCTTGAGAGCCCACAGGGGCAGTTCTCCTCTGTCCTGTCTGGCTGCTATGAATCAGAATCAATTGATGACGGCAAGAAGCAGGGTTTTTAAAAATAATGTTATTGGGGGCTCTTACAGCTATTATAACATTTGGTGCATCATCTGTATCAAGCACATTTGCACACATGTTGCCACATTCATTTCCACACATTTCCCACTTGAGCCCTGGTATAAGCTCCTCTTTCCCCTTCCCCCTTTTTTTAATGGGTACTCATACACCTCCCCTCACGGTCCATGCACACATCAATTGTATGCAAGCCCCATTTGCACACTTGTTGCCATCATCACTCTCAAAACAGTCTCCCTCCTCCTAGGCCCCCAGTTCCAGCTCCCCATATTTCCCTTCGCCCTTCCCCCCATGAACCTTTAATAATTTACAAATTGCTATTGCTTTCTCATATTATACACTGTCCAATGTGTCCCTTCACTCACTTCCCTGTTGGCCAAGCACCAGAGAGGAGGTTACATGTAGATCCCTGAAATTGGTTCCCCCTTTCTATTCCATCATCCCTCTACCCTCCCAGTTTCACCACTCCCATCACTAGTCCCGAGGGAACATCTATTCTAAATTCCCCATGTTTCTGACTCCAGTGTACATCCCCTGTTCTAGCCAGATGTCTGGCAGAACTGGGAGCATGATAGTGGGTGGGAGGAAGCATTTAAGAACTAGAGGGAAGATGCATATTTCATTACTACACTGTACTTTAACTGGCTCATCTCCTCCTTGCAACCCCTCTATAAGTGGATGTCGCTTCACCTATTGATGGGCTTGGGGTCAAGAAACAGGTTTAATTTGCAGAATATCCCTCCATTAGAATTTGTCAGATGTTCTTCTCATGATTAATTGCAGCTGGGGGTTTGGGGGAGAATGGCCACAGAAGTAAAGTGTCATTTTCAACACGTCATCAAGGGTACACAGCAGCATGACTTAACGACTCTTTCAGCACTTGGCTGAAATCATGATCTTCAGGCGTCCAGTGGGGGAGGCTGGATGGTCGTGGAGATGGGATAGTCCACATCAGTGACACTGCCATAGGTGTGACCCCATAACGACTGTCTATGAGATGCTTGTATGGTGTTTCACCAGAAATGTATTACATTTTTTAATCCAAATATTCCAGTAGCTCGTCACAACAAAAACTTCATTTCATAAGCCCAGTTTACATGAATCAGTGTATCTGCGGGGCTAACCCTCCCTGCTTAATTGCTGCAGCAGTCTTCTAACACAGTCAGGTCAATCATGACTACCCAATTATCCAGGGGCTTCCAGTCACATGGTTTCACTCACCCACTGCCGGTGTCGTCACAGTCACTGATTCTGACCAATGTTCTTCTGTTTTAGTGACAATATTGTGAACCTGGATTTGTCGCATTTATGAACCTGGATCAACAACATCTTTGAAGATGAGGTATACTTTAAAGAATAAGGAGGAAACAAACCACCCCAAACCCAAACTCACTGCTACCCAGTCAGTTCCGACACAGAGAACCTATAGGACAGACAAGGGCTGTCCCCTTGGTGTCTGAGACTGGGTATAGGAGTGCAAAGCTTCCTTTAGCCCTTAAAGGAAAAGCCTTCTATCCTGTCACCAATCATATTTTCACTAGTAATGCTGTAGTTCAGTACAGAAAGATTTAATAAAATAATTTCGGGGTAGGCAGCTGTGTAATTTATGGTATGTTACATTTGAGCAATTCACGATGATATTTACAATGGATAATTGTGTTTTTGTGAAGATGGTCTGGTATGGGGGTGAGGGGGTGTCGTTCATGGGTGGGTGGTGACACCGTGCGCTACTGCACATCAATTTTACGCAGCTGCCACTGTCCCAGTCTCTATTGGGGGACTCAGGGAGTCACAGTGTACTGATCACGCTTCAGGATGGGGGAGTTATGCTCCACACCATCCAGGGCTCCCCTCCATCTACTTGGAATTCTTCCCCACAAAATAGTTGTTTTGGCTACCTTTGGTGATGTCAGAACAGGTTCTTGCATATTTCGTTTTTGGGTTTGTCATCCAATACTATTTCATCTTCTTGATCCATTTACCCTGGCTCTGGTCTTTGGGACCTCTGTCTGCTGCCTGCTGGGCCCCTTCACATATTCCTACCACTTGGGATCTTTTTGAGCTCGTCATTGACATAGCGGGATGCTGCCATAACATCTTGAATTCCCATTGCCCCAGCCCAGTGTTGTTAGGTGTCGTTGAATTGGTTTCAGTTGACAGCAACCATATGCACAACAGGCCCATCTACTGTCGGGTGCTGGGCCAGCTTCGGTGTCATGTTCCAGCCCATATCAATCCATCTTCCTGAGGGGTTTCCTCATTTTTTGCTGCTTCTCTACTTTACCAAGTATGATGTCTGTGATAGGTAGGCTTGCTGTGCCAACATGGCCAAAGAAGATAGGCAGGTCTGTTGTGACAATATGGCCAATGAATACACGTGAGATCCATTGAAGGGTGGAGCTATAAATGCCCTTCCTCTCTTGCTCTTAGATCTTCGGACCAGCCGGCTGCCTGTTTGTCTTGTGCCTTGAGTTGCAAGCTACACTACCCGTGGGACACCTAATTCGTGGATTATCTCGCTGTGAGTTAAGGTTCCTTCAAGCCCTGCCACACTATTGGAATATACATCTCTTGAGCTGGGGACTGTTGGACTCTGTCATCTCGTTGACTGTTGGTGACCTGTCTTGCTGTTTGTTGCTTGTGGCCAGATAGCCTGAATTGCTAAAGTGACCAGATTTTAACATTGGTAAAGCGGGACACCATTGACTGGCGGTGGGAGGGTGGGAGAGGTGAACGAGTTCGTGATGAAAAATTTGGTCTGTATGGAGCATCAAAATTTTTCATAGAATGCAAAAATAGTAATTTATTTATTAAATAGAAATTAAAACACTGTGACAGGTGGGACAAATTGTTAAAAATCGGGACGTCTGCTCACCTTATCTATAGAGGACTCCTTGGTGGCGCTGAAGACTTGAAGGACTGCCAGTATACTAGCTTTCTATCGCAGGTGAGCTGCACTGAGCCATTTGTGCTGCTTTACAGAGTAGTTATCTGTTTATTTCTTATGTTAGATATCTTTTTCTCTATATAAATAGAATTACTAGTGCCCTGGTTTTGTTTCTCTAGAGACCCTTAACACACCCTACCTAACACAAGGTGCTTTTTCAGCAATTGGTTTCTTCTGGGAACATGCCCAAAGCCCCAGTCCTAGAGTTTCAGCCATTTCTCTAAGGACCTTGCTGTGTCTCATTGAAAGTAGTCCCTCAGACCAGAAGCTAGAGGCTTGGTGTACTAGGGTGTAATTGCCTCCAGGAGGCCCTTCCTGATGCCAGAGTGAGGAATACATGTGCAAAGATTGACCCCTGTGGAGTGTGTGCCATCCTCCAAACCAAACTCACTGCTATCAAGTTGATGCTGACTCATAGCCCCCCTATAGGGCAAAGAGTTTCCAAGACGGTAACACATAGTGGGAACAGAAGCCTCATCTTTCTCCTGGGGACCTGCTGGTGGTTTAGAACTGCTGACCTAGTAGACTGTAGCCCAATTTGTAATTGCCAATCCGCAGTCACGATGGTTCCTTGTATATACACATATCTGCAGATATTTCTGTGTGTGTCTATGTCTCCTAGTGATAAATAGGAATTCTTGCTGATATACCCATCTTTCATCCACACCTGGTCCCCCACTTACTTGACCGTTCATTTCCGGTATGCACCTCTGTTCTGAAATCACAGAAATTAGTTATTTTCTTTCCCTCCTTTTCTTTGGCCTCCTCCCCCTCAGCACGTGGTCCTCTCACCTCTCATGTCTGAAGGGCATTACTGGGGGCCACTACAGAAGCATGGAGTCTGTCGAACCCGGATTGTTCAAATACACATGACCCCAAATCACTGCCAACTGAGTCCACGGCAACTCACAGCGAGCCTGCAGCACGGGGTAGAACTAACTGCCCCAGGTAGAATAGGAGAAAATGCCGCCTTTCTCTCTCTAAGATGCTGGTGGTTCGAACTGCTGATCTTAGAATCAGGAGCCCAATGGGTAATCACTGTCACAAGAGCTCCTTCTTCCGTAAAGCTGGTTGTCTCCGGTCCTGCCCTGATTTTTTTCTAGCTTTCCCAGCCCTCTCATCACCAGGCGCGATTCCTGCAGTTTTGGTGAGGGTGGAGGAGCTGCGGCCCGAGGTCCGGAAGCCAATGGACACTTGGGACTGAGGCGGGGAGCCTCGCTCACGCCCTCCCACCGCAGCAATCTGGACATAAAATCCTCCGGGACTGGACGAGGTCACCTGCTTTCAGGTGCGCCCGGGTGACTGGGCCCGCGGGTGGAGAAGATGCCGCTGCTGAAGCTCCTTGGAAGGCACGAGGTGCGGGCCCCCGGCTCTTCCCCCGGCCGGACCCAGCCAGCCGGCGCTTTCCCCGGCAGGCGCTGCGCGGCTGGAGCAGAGCGGCCGAGCCCGGCGCTCCTCAGGCCCCGCCCCTCCGCCCCGCCCCGCCCGCCGGCCCCGCCCCCTGCCGAGCGCGCTCGGGCCCCGGCCGAGGCTGGCCGGAAACTCCCGAAGCCCCTCTTTTCTCCTTCCTCCCCTTTCCCTGCGCTCCCTTTCCTTTCACCCGGTTCCCTCGGCCGTGATTTCCCCCTCCCCCTCCTTCCTTCCCCATTGAAACCAAGATGGAGGCTCGCGGCTGCCGCCGGCGTCCGTAATCCCGAGCTCCGCCGCCCGGCCCCCGCCTGCGACTGCGCGTCCGGCGCGGCCCGAGGCCTGGCAGGACGCCCCCGCCCCGCGGCTGGCCGCGGCTCCCGGGCGGAGCCCTAGTCTATGTGGGCGCGCTCCCCGGGCCGAGCCGCCGCCGCCCCGGGGCTCTGCGTCCGCGCGCCGGGCGCGGGCAGCTGGGTGCTGGGCGCCGCCAGGCCAGGCGCGGAGCGGGCGGCGCGCGGCGCTAGGGGCGCGGGGCCGAGCCGGGCGCGGCCGCGGGCGCCGCCGCAGCCATGAGCGGCAGCAGCGGCGGCGCTGCTGCCCCCGCCGCGTCCTCGGGCCCCGCGGCGGCGGCCAGCGCCGCGGGATCGGGCTGCGGGGGCGGCGCGGGCGAGGCGACCGAGGAGGCGGCCAAGGACCTGGCCGACATCGCGGCCTTCTTCCGATCCGGTGAGTGCAGCTTCGCCGGCGCCCTCCGGGCCGTGCGCCCCGGGCGGGCGCCCCGGTGCCAGCGCACACCGCCCTCTCTGCCGGGGCCACCGCGCTCCGCGGCGAGGGCGCCGGCCCTTTGTTTCTTCCGCGGGAGGCCGGCGCCCGGGCGCTGTTCCGGGTGCCGGACCGGGCACGCGGACTCTGGTTTCGGCAGCCACTGCCTGCCCCTGCTCCTCCGCGGGACTCAGGTGTGATCGGGGCTCTGCGCTCGGTTCCGAGTCTGTCGCCTCCCGGCCTCGGTGTACACATCCGAGAAACGGGGTGGCCATGACTGCGCTACCCAGGGTGGGGAGACAGTGGCTGAGCTATTGTTTCGGGGGTGGTTGGGAGAGACCTGGGGGGTGGACCCGGGCGGCACGGAGGTGGGGACAGTGCCAGGTGGCCCCGCGTGCTCTCCCGCGAGGTGGGGGTGCTCCGGGGAGGTGCGGCTGGCCTGAGGGAGGGGCACGAGGCACGCGGGGCGGGGGGGGGGCGTGACGGGGCGGCTCTGGCCCCCGCGGCAGCAGCGCCTCCCCCGCTGCCCGGCCCAGATCCCGTGTGCGCCGGGTCCGTGTCCCCGCGGCCAGGCGGCGGAGCCGGAGGCGGCCACCACGAAGCTGCAGCCCCGCGCGCGGTCACCACCGCGGCGGCCGGCCTTTCGGGATGCAGAATTTGCGCTGGAGAGCCCGGGAGGACGAGCTAGGCGGGCCAGGTCCGGGTCGGGGCTGGAGGGCGTCGTTGGGGGCTGGGAACGTGGGAGGAGTGGGGTGCTGGAGGCAGCAGGCTCGGGCGGGGATGCCGCCGGGCAAGCGGAGCAAAGCGCTGTACTTCCAGGTGGCCTTGTTAATTTCAGGCCCCCAGATTCGGTGAGGTCAGCGCGGTAATCCGGGTCACCAGGGGCAGTTTGCGGCCAGAGGGCGATGGCAGAACTTCTCCGCTCTCCCAGAGCCCTGGCTCTCCCCTTTCTCCGTTTGTTCTGTTCGGTGTCAGGGCGGTTTATTTTAAACTCATTTTAACAGATTGGTTGTGGCTGGCGGTGACATACGCCGATTTTACGGTGTCAGCTTGGGGTTAATATCCTTCCGCCCCCCCCACCCCGTGAGGTCCCTGCAGACAGCACAAGGTCTCTTGAACCCGAACTCTAGCAAATGCAAGCCTTTTTTGCGAGGGCAACTAACCTAGCAGGGTCCCCTGTTTTACCTCGTAAGAGTGACCTAGGCCGCCTTTTTCCTGCATGCCCTGCAGCTAGTCTGGCCTGTGTTTTTTCTCCCTCTCCCACCTGTCATGGAATAATTGATTCCGTGCAGAAGGCAGCGCCTCACACTTAGAGGCTCTGATCCCTGGAGATGGAATGTGCTGTGCTTGTGAGAGAGACATGTGCAGAGGGATGGAATCCCACAGCCTTGGGTCATTGGAGCCCTGAGGCATGCATTTGGTCAAGGAAGTAACCCTCCTGGGACACTGCCCCACATCCTTGTGGCTCTCATCCCATGGTGTGTCCTCTGTTCAGGCCCCTGTGTGTGGCCGGTCGCCGAGCACAGCCAGGTGCCTTGTGCCTTTCCTCCGCCCTCCAAAATGATGTCGACACACTTGTGCTGTAGATGTTTGATTTGGAAAATCCAGAGCGAGGGCGGATTTGAAGTAGGCAGCGGTGCCTAGGGGGAGGCCAGGGCCTCCTTTTTGAAAGCACTTTTCTGTCCTTTGGGCCACTCTGGAGCCCTGACCTAGATCCTGACACCAGCATCTAGGACAGTGATGTGTAATTGAAGGGCTGCAGGGCCCCTGTGGTTGGAGTTCTTGGGGCTGTGGTCAGTCAGGGCAGCAGGAAGACCCAGGGCTGCGACCCCCACCCATTTCTGGATTGGTGGCATCAGTGGAACCTGCCTTTCTCCCCCGGGATGCAGAGAGGGAAAAGAAGCTGTCACTGTCCGGGGTGGGGAGGGTTTCTCCCCTGAGTGCTTTGAACCTGGTACTTTAGATGGGCACCCTGACACAGACAAAGACATTCTCTTGGCTACAGTTCATTTCCCTACATTTTTGTGGATGCCTTTTCTTCTTTCTTCTTTCTTTCAAATAAACTCAACTTCCTCTTTGTAGCCAAGGGTGGAGAATTGGTACCACAGCTGGAGGGAGAAAGGAGGAGGGAGATCCAGCTTAGAAGAACTTTTAAACGATTATAAACCAGCCATTCGGACCCACTGCCTGTCAGGAGTCTCACTCACAGTCACCCTGCAGGCCGGGGTAGAAGTACCCCAAAGGGTCTCCAAGGCTGAAGTCCCTATGGAAGCAGGAGGCCCCTCCTTTCTCCCGAGGAGCAGCTGATGGTTTTCCTTCACATACTTCTCTGTCTGTGTCCAAGCGCTTAACCACTGCCCTGACCAAGTCTCCTTTGAAAGCAGCAGAGTGGTTCAACCTAGCAAGGGCCAGGGCCTGACTCCTCATTACTGGGGACTCAAGCTGCCAAGGCCTGGAGAAGAGGTGGTCTGGGAGGTGGTTCTCCACTCTTGAGTAGCGCGCCCCTCCCTTCCCTCCCAATCTGCACACCTCTGCATGGTTCAGACAGCATCTTGCTCAGGGGTTCCTTTCTACACTGGCATTTCATTCTCCCCCCAGGTCCTGGGCACAGGCACCCTCTATTCACCGGGACATCCTGGCCTCCCTCCTGCAGCCCAGGCATGGAGCAGCCAGGCCAATGACTGTTGGGTCGGATACAGCTGTGAGGGAGGGTGTGTGAACCCAGGCTCTTCAAGCTTGGTGAGATTCAACCCACCTCCACACTGAATCCTGCCCAGCACGAAACAGAGAGAGAGCCGATGTCCGGGAAAAGCAAAAACAAACTTCACAAACAAAAACCATCCCAAATTGATCTAGTCCCAGTTTATTTTTGGATGATCTCTCTCTCTCTCATTTAAAAGATCAGAAAGCCTGGGTAAGGGAGGTTGGGGGACTTATGAGAAAGGGGTTTCTGGTCCAGGGGGAGCCTTGAGGTGGGGTCAGGTCTGGAGGTGGCCCCCCACTGGGATCTTTTCCCTCTGCCTGTCAAGGCCAGGCCTTTGCTTACATTAGTTCTCAACCCCACGGGGACCAATCATTTTTATTGCCAATCTATTTTGGGGCTCTGTTCTTGTGGCAATAAATCATTCTCTCCGAGCGCTCTATTTAACTGTGTGTGTGTGTGTGTGTGTGTGTGTGTGAGAGAGAGAGAGAGAGAGAGAGAGAGAGAGAGAGCGAGAGACTATGTGTGGGTGCTTACATAAATGCAGTATTTTTAACCTGCCTGGCATGGTCCAGCCTGGCTTAAAGTGACTGGCGAGAAGACAGGCTTGGGATGGTGTTCACTCATCTCCAGGGCTCCTGGATTGGAGGGGAAGCCAGGCTGTGCCTCGGGGAGCAGGTGCCGCCTGCCTTTTAATGTGTGCTCGGCCGGTTTGCTCATGTTCATGCGTGTCACCCCCTGCAAGAGCCCTGGTGGTGAGATGGCTGAAACACCGGAAGGCCAACCAGTGGGTAGCGTTTCAAGCCCATCAGCCACTCCTCGGGAGAATGATGTGGCAGCCTGCTTCTGTAAGATTTACAGCTTCGGAAGCTCCATGGGGCAACTCCACCCCCACGTGCTGGACTCTGTGGTGGTGGGTCAGCCGTGGCTCCCACACTTGCCACGTGGCACCTACCTGGTTATATCCAGGAGCTGGGCCGCCTGGGTCATTGCGCGCCTGTCATAATAAAGACCGCACCTGCAAAGGAGGTGCTGGTTGCCCTGGATGTTCTGAAAAGGGCAGGGGTGAGGCGAGGAAAGCAATTTGTGGAAGACTTTGGCGTGGCCTCTTTAGGTGGTAAGCCGAGGCTATGTAGCGAGGTGGGTGTTGGGCTGCTCAGGGTGAGGCTTTGAAAGAGTCACCGTCTTGAAAACCCCCGGGGGCAGTTGCACTCGTCTCGTAGGGTCACCACGAGTCAGCTTCGACTTGATGCCAGTGTGTCTTTGGGTGGCACCTCCAGGTTCGCTTTTAGAAGCCAGCCAGGAGCGAGCTAAAAGTAATCTGATAAAGCGACTTTCAGGAACGCAGAGCCTGCCGTGGCTTAATGATTGAGGGCAGCTTCTCTCTGAGACCTCGTGAACAGGCTTACTTGGGGGCTGTTATTATTTTCCCCCTTGCCCTGGGAACCAGGCAGCAGCCCAGTGGGGGCTGAAATGGGTGTGTGGAACCGCCGCGGTAATCAGCCAAGAGTTAGCCAGCGCTTCCGTCCACAGGGAGGCCGCCGCGCCATCTCACATGCACGGGGGAGATGCATCTGGGAGGGGGGACGTCAGGAGGCCTTTTTTTGACCTTTCCAGGGCCGACCGTACATTTGGGGTTTGTTTCTGAAGGAGCCAGAGGTGAGCTGAGGTCCCCAGAGGAGTGGCTGTTCTCTGCTCTTGATCCCGACGCTTTATTCACCGGACTCCTCTCGAGAAGGCAACTCACGCCCTAGCTCATTCCCTTGGCGGAATTCCAGAGCAAAGTGAGATTCCCGACTCCATCGCCATACTCGTTGGCTTTGTGAAGTTGCTGATGTCGTTGGGGGTGGGCTGTTGTTTCACTGCAAGAAGCAGACCCCGCCCCAAGTTCTGTAGTGACTTTTCCACCCGCACCCCCAGTTCTGTAGTGACTTTTTAAAAAAATTTCTGTAAGTGCACTGTTCCTGATGGCGCTGACACACTACTCCAGCGTGCCATGGGCAGGAAGGAGTGGCCCCTCGACCCCACCTCTCCGGTCTTCCCAGTGGCGCTGGGAGCAGACTTGGGGGAGCGTGCTGTTTGCCTTGGGCCTCCCTGTCTAAGCTGCTGGGCGGCGGCCATCGGCGTCTCTCCGTTGGGGCTCCAGGCGCAGTCCCTGAGACAACGCGGGTCCAGCGCCCTCTCTGTGGATGATGGGGACGGAACGAGCATGTAACAGGAGGCTGGGGCCCTGGGATTGCGGAGTTAAGGCTGGCGGGTCACTCCCCGCAAGTCATGCGTGCTGCTCTCAACAGAGGGGCCAGGAATAAACAGTAGCCCGGACGTGCAGGTTGGGCAGAGGTGGTCACTTCTGGGCCCTGGGCCCCTGGATATTTTCCTCCTTGGACCTGGGCTCCCCGCAGCCCAAACTGAAATCAAAACCCAACAACCAAGCTCACTGCCATCGAGTTGACGCCGACTCATAAGACCTGATAGGACAGGAGTAGAGAGCTCCATCTTGCGCCCCTATCCCACCCCTCCCAGGAGTGACTGGTGGTTTCGAACCGCTGACCTTGCAGGTCGCAGCCAACTCATCAGCACGACGCCTGCAAGACTCCCCTTTGCAGCACCGAGTCGCCCCTAAGCCTGGGTCCCCGCCAGCACCCCTTCTCCTCACTCTGTGGAAACTCAGCCATCTCCAGTTGTCACACTAGCATTTTCCGTGTAGCCTCCCCCTTGCTGAAGTCACCAGCCTCATCTGCCGTCACTCCTGTTGAATGACTCACGGAGACCCCAAGTGCCCAGGTGGCAGTCTAGACTCTCACCTTCTCTGCCACGTTTCCCCCCTGCAGAGCAGCTGGCAGGTGTGAACCGCTGACCCTTCCACTAGCAGTGGAATGCTTTAATCAGTGGGCTTCTAGGATTCCTCTGTGTAGTGGTTCTTGTCCTCCGATGCCCTTCCATAGTGACCACACAGTGCATAGCAGAATGGCACACCGTGTTTAATGAAGGCTAGTCCCTGCAAGAAGTACTTATTTCCACTTCTCATTCACTTGTTTACTTGACAATGGTGTTGCCGCCTTAATTTCTACCTTCTTTCACCCTTTCCATGTTAGCAAGCTCCCGGGAGCCCAAATTATGAGCCACGTGCCCGCTGGGGAGGCGTCTACTCAGGGGAGAGGGGAGACAGACACCGGCACGCAGCGCAAGGAGCGAGCGAGTGAGGGGGAGAGGCAGGCAGGCTTCCAGGGTGGGTGGAGGGAGGCGAGCAGGGGAGGGGTGTCGCTCCCGGGAAGGCTGGGGCTGGCTGGCTAGTGCCCGGCGCGTGTGGAAAGGGCAGAGTTCCTCTGGGAGGCCACGGGACCCCAGGCTGAGGCTCCTGACGGCTTTAATGAGCCACATGTCTCCTCTTGTCGGCTTGGGGGAGTTAGGCCTCCTTGGCCAGACCGTGTGCCGGGAGTGTTGCCTGATTTGAGCTTCATCCAGACAGACAGAGAAAGTTTGAACCAAAGGCTGGGCTCACCAGGCGTGGCTGTGAGTCCATCAGCCTCCTGTTCCTGTGGCCTGTGACTATTACTGTCACCAGCAGAGGTGACTGCACCGGGCTTCTTCTTAGCCAGGGTCTCAGCACGTGGCAGCTGCATCTGTCCCAGCAGCCCCTCGGACCCCCGCGGGCAGCCCTCCACTTCTCCCTTGGTCCCCATATAGACGTGTGTTTGGTTTGCGGGAGACACTCCACTGCCTTTTGTTGGTGGTGTTGGCACTAAAAACAAAGCTAAGCCCCAACAGAAAACTCACTGGAAAAGCACTACTCTGAGCAGAACCCACCCCCGCCCCAGACCTCGCTGCAGTCGTCCTTTCTGCTTTCGGCAGCGGCTCAGTGTTCCTGTTGACATTTCCTTGGTTCTCAGCCAACCCACCTCCCTAGACTCACCTCGACCCTGCCGGACCAAGTATCATGGTCCCGTGGTGTTTCCCAGACTCAATCCTGACGGGAACATCCAGCCTCACCTTTCTCTGGTGGGCCCGCTGAGAAAACAATTGGAACTACAAACCGCGGGGTTAGCAGCCCAGTGCTTAACCGACGGCACCACCAAACTCCCTGACGGCTCGACAAAAAAGTCCACTCCACTCATTGCCAAGGTCAAGGCAGCTCCCAACAGCCTGCTGGGACAGAGCTGGGCCGCTGCCGCTGTGGGTTTCTGAGTTGATGCATCTTCAGGCAAGCAGAAAGCCTCATCTTTCTCAGGAGAGAACTGCCCCTGTGGGTTTCCTGAGGGTGTAATTTTTTTTTTTAGTATCACTGCCCTCCGGTGGTGGGAGTAGGAGGCCCAGCCTTGCACCTGGGGAGCTGCTGCTGGACTTGACCCTCCAACCCAGTGGGCCGCGGGCCTGCACACAACCACTACACCATCAGGGCTCAGCCCGAGGGTGTGACTCTTTATGGGAATAGAAAGCCTCATCTTTTTCCCTTAGAGCAGCTGGTGGTTTCGAACTGCTGACTTTGTGGTGAGCAGCCTAACACTCAACCCCCTGCGCCACCAGGGGAGGCCTCCCCAAGGACCTATGAGGCTGAATACAGGACTGTCATCTTACGGGCCCCATGTACCCCTGCGAGTTGCCTGTCTGTCTGTTTTCCTCCTGGAGGATCGTTTCTTAGTGACTTGAGGAAACACTCTGCATTTAGTCTGTATGCTTCTTCTTTCTCTGGTTTGTAATCTTTGGTTTCTCTCCATTTAATACCGAGAGGTTCTTAACCTATTTTTCCCATTAACATATAGTAAAATTACTTTTGAAGCCTGTTCTGAGATGGAAAAGATGACAATTAATAAACCCCTCTTCAGCCTCCTTGCTTATCACTGTCTGGTTGACGCCATTGCCCACAAGTTGCCACTGATTTATCCAAATTCACCGTTTTTCTGCAACCTCGAGCACAGCCGGGGTCTTTGTTGCATGGTGAACAGTTTCACGCCTTTCGGTTTTTGTTTTTTTCCCCCATTATTGGGGGCTCTTACAGCTCTCATAACATCCAATACATCATTTTTTTTTGGGGTGGGGAGGCATCACTGCCCTCTGGTGTTCGTGGAGTTACCCAGCGCTGCTCCTCAGAGCCGCCGCTGGATTTGAACCGCCAAGCACGCGGGCCGCAGTCCCGCACTCAACCACTTAGGCCACCAGGGCTCAGCCCCCAATACATCATTTGTATCAAGCATATTTGTACACATATTGCCATATTCATTTCAAAATATTTTCCACTTGAGCCCTTGGTATAAGCTGTTTTTTTTTTTTTTAATAAAAAGAAAAAATGTTGATCATGTCGACTTCACCCTCATTAATTCAGCCACTAAATCAGTCAGTCAAGTGGTGACCTGATTACAGTGCCCCCAGTGATTTCTTTCATTAACTCAGTCGTGGTTCCCACCGTTTCCCTCTTAGCTTGACTGCTGGTGATCAGTATGGAGCCACAGGGACAATACGCAAAAAGAAAAAGATCAAACAGTGACGGATGTTGTCACGCCCTACCTGCCGTCGGAGCGAGAGCAGAGCTTAGAGAAGAGCGAGTGGAGCAGTAACGTGTGACACC
>PVJH01022411.1:0-36714 GCA_004026705.1 Nesogale talazaci
GAACTCTTTACCTTTGTGGGTATTTGGAAGACTCTGAGTCTGCTAACAGGATTCCTGCCTAAAGGTGCTTAGCTTCCCCTTGTTCTGGGGGTTACTAGTCTCCAGGTTCTGGCCACTCTCTATTTCTCAATGTCTGCCACACCCATTTTTTTCCCTGTGTCTAATAGCTTCTTAATGCAGGAATCCAGATCCAAAAGATGCACTCAGCACCAGGTTCCTCTGGACCAGGTCCTCAAATTATGGCCCTTGGGCCACATGTGGCCTGCCAAGGACATTTATCCTGCCTGCCGGATGTTTTTGCCGCTTTTGCTGTCCTGCATCCCAGGGCCGCAGTGAATTTGTTCATAGTTGTTATTTTTTTTTAACTGTAGTCCGGCCTTCCAGCGGTCTGAGGAGCAGTGAACTGGCCCCCTGTTTAAAAAGTGTGAGAACCCCTTCTCTTGATGGTAGTGAAACTCCTCTCAACCTCTCTGCAGTTAGCTTTTACTCAAGACTAATTCTTGACAATTTATAATCAAGTAGTGACCACCCAACAGACCACAGACCAATTCCTTTGGTAGATCACCATTATTTAATTTCCAAGTAATCCACCAAGTTCCACAAGATCCCCTAATCCTGTTACATGATCTATTAGGTGGGCTTCTTCACGGAAATAAAATCAGTGACAATAGCTGAAGAAATTTATGTCAAGGAAATGGCTCACACAATTTATATCAAGGAAATGGTTTACCCAGTTATAAAATCAAGCAAATCCTGTCTGGTTCAAGTCTTTGGGTCAGATGTCAAACCTGGAGACTTTTCCTGTCTTGTGTATCTGCTGAGGCCGGTTAACCAGGAAACAAGCCAACAGGTTGGTAGAAACAAATCTATTGAATCCAGTGTTGGTGGGCAACGTGGCAGGGCACTGATAGCTCCCAGGGTTGTCAGGCAGATGGTCAATGAGACAGATACAGGGTCCAGTCCTACAAGAAGAGCCAACCTTTCTGATAAGTCGACTTAAATAGGAGCATGCCCCACCACTGAGAAAATTTCTTTTCATTTGTAATACAACCTGCCCACAACTGTTCACAACAGATTCCATCGTGGAGTTGATTGCATTACATTAGATCACAGTCATGGGGGAGATGCCTTCACTGACAAACTACTGACAATTCTGGCCTAGCCAATTTGACACAAAACCTAACTATCACAGGTGGTTTTATCTACACCAATTATGTGGTAGATTGAACAAGTTCTTGTTAAATTGCAGCCCAGTCAGTCTTAGTTTTGGCAGTCTTATACATGCAAGATCAGAAAGACCATATATAAAGAGAAAGCCATTGTGCTACACCGGGTAAAATTCACCTTTACAGAATTCCATTGACTTAGATAGACTGTAGATGCTAGTTTGTATCCATTATATTCAGCAAGTATTACTGGTACTTGCTGAACCATGACTGTCTTAGTTTGTATAGTACATATTTAGATTAGTTAGATAAAATAGATTACACAACTTGATTAGAATCATTTTAGAGGGAAGTAATATGGGAAATGGAACACCACACAATTGTAAATGAAATATT
Source organism: Nesogale talazaci (assembly GCA_004026705.1). NCBI lineage: Eukaryota > Metazoa > Chordata > Mammalia > Afrosoricida > Tenrecidae > Nesogale > Nesogale talazaci. Next base: position 1,563 of record PVJH01022411.1, read on the forward strand.
ATGAACCTTTTTACTCCAAAATATAGTAGTGAAGGATTATCAGTAAGGTTAACTTTGTTTGCCAAACTATTTCTTAAAACTTTTATGATTGTAATGACATATATTAAGAAATATATTGCTACAAATATTATATTTATTGAAAGGGAAATATATGAAATCTTAAAATTTTTAAATTGAAAATCAGTAAATCTAACATTTTAGTCTTTATTCTTTGATCAAATTTGCTATAACTATAATGATAAGAGCATCAGGAATTATTAGGGAGGGGCTTTTTATAAAGGAATAATTTAATTGAAAATCAAATACATCTTCAGTACTTGTCTTAAGAAGCAATTCATGTTATCCAGACAAAGAATGACCACTAGCACTGATCCAGCCTTGTCTGAGGATCATCTGGCTTTTCACAAGTTCTAGTCAATTATTAGGTGGTGTTGTGTGAACTCCGCCTCATGGCGATGCTTTGTATAACTGAACAAAACTGCCTGGTCGTTACAATGGGTGGTTTGTTTCAGCGCATTGTTTGATATCATTCCATCTTGTGGAGATCCGTCATCTCAGGGAGCTTTTCTATTGTTTTTCCCACACACAATTGACTTTCCCTGGTGATATGACCAAAGTAAGCAAAACAAAATCTCAATAGCCTTGCTTCTTAATTTCTGGCTTTCCTCCCTAATTGTTCATTTCTGTCACCCATCTCTCCCCTACACCTTTGACCTTCTTTCTCTCTCTATTTTCTTTGTCTCCTTTCCGCCCTCACCCCGACTCCCATCTCTTTTTTTCCTCCCATTTATAACCCAGACAGTTTGGGGAGACACAGATTATTTCAAATTTTAGGTCTTCCTAACTTGTTAGTATTAAATTTAGTTAGATGTCTCTTAGGAAATTGTCTGAGCAAGAAAAAAATTAAGCTTTAAATTACTGGAACTTTAAAGAGTAAAATGCATATTGTTAAACCAGCTCGCAGTTCAACTTTTCATTTGTTCCAAATCTTCTATATTTTGCATCCCTGAACATATTTAGACCCTAACTTTGCACATCATATCATCCAGGGAACCACTCATGGAAATCCTAGAGCAAACACTGGTGTCTGATGCACCACTCAGTGCAAGCTGTGCACACAGAATGTCTCCTGACTTCAGTACGCTAACCACCTCCATCACCTGCTATTTTTCTGCCGTTCCGGGGCCAAGTGACCTGTTTTTCCACTTGTAGATGATACTGTTTCCCCCTAAAGTGTATTGCTGGCAGGTGTTTGTGTGAGAATTGTTTACTCTTAGCCTACCTTGTGGAGATAAAAGTTTGATCTATGGGCCTTATGTTGAATATTTGTTTTTTCGGCTATTACTACCTTATCTGCCACTTCAGTGGCTCACAACTATGTGGCAGGAGCTGTGGTGACGCTTGACTGCTTTACAAAGGTAGATGTGGTTCAAGCCCCGTAGCCGCTCCTTGTCAGGAAATGTGGCAGTCTGCTTCCATAGAGACTACCTTGGAAATCCTACTCTGCTTTTTAGGGTCATGAGAGATAGAATCCACTCAGTGGTGTTTTGTTGTTGTTGTTGTTTTACTGTGTGCCAAAGACTATGTCGAATGCAATCTGAATGTTGCATGCTTATGGTGAGATGTATAAATCTTCCAAATATGTTGCAGATTTTTCACAATCTTATTCCCCCCCCCAAATATGTTTGACTAGTATTCATTTGTGAATATTATTGTACATAAATATAAAACACTTTAAGTATTTTATCTAAGACTTTAAAAGTTTCTGACACAAATTTTGAGTAAGCTGGTAAATTGTGTTTCCTGGTTTTGAGCTAAAAGGCTGGATGACCTTTGTTAAGGATTGGACTGATATTTGCAATACCAGCAATTCAGAAGCAGCATTCACTTAGAGGGAGAAAAACAGAGTTTCATCATCCTGAACACAGTTATGTTCTCAGAAACTAACTGGGTCAGTTCTCTCATGTCCTATAAGACGCTAGGAGTTGGCATCAGCATGATTGCAGTGAGATTTTGTTTTGTTTTGTTTGGTAGAAGCTAAAGTGAACTTTTCAGTGCCTTCAAGTGTAACAAATAATTAGGAAACTGCATCATTGAGTTACTTTTTTGAAGTTGAGGAAATCAAGTGTGTGTTTCGAAAGATTTGATGTCGCTTATCTCAGTCTTCCTTCAGTATCTGTGTGTTAGTCCAGGTAGACTAGAGGAACAAATTTCATAGACACACATATTGATATAAGGAAAAGGTTTATATACAAGAGGAACAGGACATTGAGAAAACATCTCCACCCAGTCCAGTTCAAAGTCATAAGTCTGATATTAACCCATATACCTGAAATCAGTCTATAAAGTCTCTTTTCGACTCACGAAGTCACAGGTCAGTGGGTGCAGAGTCCCGGCGCTGGCAGGGGTCTCCCCATGACTCCTCACTTCCAGAGCTCAGGGTTCATCAACAGCAGAAGTAACTCATCGCTGGCAGAGGTCTCCATGTGGCCGCCCCAGCTTCAGCGGTCTGACTCCATCAGGGCAAAGCCATGTGGTCTCTCCACTGGCTCCTCCAGCTTCTCGGATGCTGCCATCTTGTCTTGTCATAGTCTCTGAGACTAACTTCCAACAACTGGGGAAGATAGCTTCTCATCTTCACGAGGGAAATATGGCGAGATTTCCCAGAAGTCTCAGGAGACAGCCATGCCGACACAGAGGCCTCATTGGCTACTCAATGGCTGTCTCCAGATTAACAGGCTAGACTCCACCCCTACATTTCAATCATAAAATTAACATAAGCTCATGACTGCCACAATCTGGAACTCACCATTTTGCCTGAGATATACAGATGGTGATGGGTAATAAAAATAAATGCACTTTATAGTTATGCAATTTCCTTCTCATTGATTGGATTTCTTTACTTCCGAATTTGGTGGGGGTGATGACTAGTAGAAAAAAGGCAATCCAGAGATTAGTAAATGCTTTTCTAGTTTCGCAATTGTTTTTATTTAATTAACATAAAGTGAAATTTACTTTTTCAGGGTATACCAAGAGTCAAAGCAACATGCCATCAACTTGATTCTGACTCATTATGACCCTATAGGACACCATCAAACTCCTCATTGGTTTCTGAGATTGTAAATAGTTACAGGAGTAGACCAACTCATCTTTCTCTCATTCAGGGGTGGATAGGTTTGAACTACTAACTTTATGGTTAGCAGTCTAAGGCTTACCAGTGCCACTACACCTTAGCTTACACAATTCTGTGATTTTCGGGATTCATACAGACTCATGAAAATGCCACTTGAATTAGGAAAAAGGACAGTTGCATCACTCCAGAAAGCTTTATCTTGTTCTTGCTTTAAAGAATATCAGTGGGGCTTCTGGGCGAGCGTTAGCAATCTCTTCAAACCCACCAGCAGCTCTCTGAGAGAAGGATGAGGCTGACGCATTTCTTTAAAGATTCATAGCCTCAGACGCCTACATAGGGTCACTGTGAGTTAGACTCGACTGGAGGACAGTGAGTTTGGGCCACTGCCCCTACACAGCCTTATAGTCCCCCATTATTGGCATCTAGAAATGACTGATCTGTGACACTGTCATTTGGGTTTTTTGGAATGTCAAAAATATAACTATGTCCCTGAGACACAGATTTTCACAGATAAGAAAAACTAATGTCCTTTATATTTGTATAATTTTCTTCTTTTATGGATACCTTCATATCAAAATGGGGTGATAGCCAGTAGAAATACACCCTCTTGACAGGAATTATTACAAAATCTGTGCATCATTTTGGGAAGAAATGACGTGAGTTGTTCAAGCCATGACCACCATATTCTCATCTTGGATTTCTTTCACCAGTGTCCTATAGAGTTCAGAGCCTATATACGGTTTTCTGGAGTTATACACAGCTCTGTCATTTTATGGTAGCGTTGCGAGAGCCCTGGTGGGGCCATGGGTTAGATATTGGATTGTTAAATGCAAGGTCAGAGGGTCAAACCCACCAGCTTTCTCTGCTGGAGATCAATGAAGTTGTCTGCTCCCACACAGATTTATAGGCTGATGATAGCTCTGATTTGAAATTCACTTGATGGCTGTGGGTTTGGGTTTCTGGATTATACAGACTTACTTTTGATTTTTGCAAGCATTTGGATAAAAATAAAACAATAAGGGACATTTCCCTTTTGTCTTGCTTTATTACCAGACCCCTTTCTGGTTCCCTGATCCTTAATTAGAAATCCTTTTCAAGAAGCTTATTTTTGAGTTTGGGCCTGCTTGAGGCCAGGATAGAATGAATATACTGGAGAGCACAATGGTGAGTTCACTGTCGATCTGAGGTACTCTGATTTCTGCCTCAAAGTGTTACTGTCTGCATTCTGACCAGGTTCTTATGTATTTTTGTGTGTTTATCTGTATTTTTATGTCTGCATTTTGCTGAGACCAATGTCTATTATCAAAATTAAAAAATTTCAATTACATTTGTTTACTATTACTGATCCATACATGTAGTGCAATCATCATTTGTCTTGTTTATGCCCTCTTTAGGAGAATCACAGTATAACTACTTTTTCTACTCTCATTACTCAGCACTCATACAACCACAAAGTATGTATATCAGATAATATATTTGTGACAAATTTTTCTTTAGAAAAAGAAAGAGGGCATGTTTGCATCTTTAAATTTTGGTTGAACTATTTAAGACTACTGCTAGAAACAGTAGTCATGATACATCATAGAGAAATGAAGACTTGGTATTTGAAAAGACAATTTTTGGATGAAAATTGATGTTGATATAATTGATATAATTAAAAATTATATGACAAATATACGGAGGAATAGATATTTAAAGGCAAACGGTTTCTCTTAATGGACATAATGTCAGAGTTTAGTTCTTATTTCCTACTTGCATATTGTAGTTTTTTGAGATCCCTTGGTGTGCTCATCCCTGGAGCACACAGAAGACAAAGGAAAGGTCAGTTCATTGGTTGGGGAAGAAAATGGGTAAAAGAAGCTCTTTATTCTCTTCAGTTTTTCTTTGAGGAAAACATGTATCATAGTTCAGAAAGTTATAGCCAGGGCTTGCTGAAAAGTCTAGCTGATAAAACATTTCACTCCTGCCTCATCTGACGAGAGAAATGAATGCCTCATCATGATGAAATGAATGAGCATGGGACAGGAAGATCTGGGGTGTAAGCCTGTGTTTAATAACTGATTCTCCTTTCTTCTTTTAGGAAGTTGATTTACTTACTTAATTCATAGACTTGTGCATTCAACAAGAGTATCTGTGAATGTAAACTAATTAAGAAATACCAACTTTATTGCCCAGTAGCAAAGCCTGAAGAGTCTGTACTTTAATATTTCAGGAATTCTCAGGTCTATCGTTTACTGAATAGCAAGGTAAATGACTTGGCCTATTTATGAGCATGTATACCATCCCAGAATATACATCTTTGCATGTATTTTATACAAGCTTGGACAGAGAGGAGTCATGAGTTTTGAGTAAGGTTTTGGCAGGCTGGCAGCATCGGCTTGGCAGGATATATTTTCTGTCTTTACCATTTCTCTTCGGGTGTTCATGAATGCCATTTCAGAGAGACACACATATTTCAGCTTTCCTGTTATCGAATTCACATTAGAGTGTCATAGTAGGCGTAGAGAGGATTTATGTAGGCCTTCTAGTCTGTAAAGTAAGCCTGTGCACCTATTAGTGTGATGCACTAAGAGGGAAAGTAGGAGAATGAAAATAAATACAGGGCAAGTGGTTACTGGTGTATGTGCCTAAGAAAATGGATCATGTCATTTTGATATCCGGTGCCAGTTCTAATTAGGAAATGCCAGCCACACTGTAGGTTCAAAGTGCCAACATATCGAATCTAAAGACAACATAAAATGTTGAACTGGTTCCTCATTTTGAATGACATACTGTTTATCTTCCGAAGTAATGATCTGCAAAACTTAGAATTTAAATCAGATTTCATACTCCATCAAAGACTTTACATTTGATAATATCTTAACATCTGCTGGATAGTGATTCAGTTCATAACAGCTGATCCCAGGTTATTGATGAGCTTCCTGATGGCAGCCTGTGTGAGAGTGTCATTTAAAAGGGAGTAACTGTTGCTGCCTTTTTTTTTCTTCTCCCATCTTCCTTTCCTGTCTTGTCTGATAGATTCCAGCTAGCAGGGAAACATGATGTTGCTTAGACTGCATGCTTGTGCATGAAAAGATGTTTCATTACATTGGCATTTTTCTTGTAACTCCTGGCATCAACAAGTTTCCTAGATATAATATCTTGTTTTTCTTCTTGCCTCAAGAGTAGCTTTGATTAAAAGTTTTGTGAGTAAATGCTAACATGTATAACTTTAAAATATTTGGGGTATACACACAGATGCATGCATTTAATTTCATGTTAAAATGGGTAAAAGTTTAGTATAATACTAACATAACAGATGTCCAAAATACTGAAATACTAATGTTTTTCTAACGGAAAAATCTACAATTTGTGCCTCAAGTGAGTTTCTTTTTTAATTATGTCTGTGTCATGAGACACATTGCTTGGTATTACTTTATAGAAGCTAGTAAGTGAGGCATTAGCACATTAAGAGGACACAAAGTTCAATGCTTATTTATCATGTCAAATGTTTCTGCTTTGCAACAATGAGTGTATTTCTAAAGGCATCTCCCAAGAAAGCAGCAGAGGGCATTTATCAGAACATTATATGTACATTTTAGTAGAATATATATGCATCTCCATGCCAAAAAAATTGGACAATTCCTCAAAGAGATAAATTTAGATGAATAAGAAAATCATAAAAAATATTATGGAAGTGGTGGGAGTGATGATACCGGGAAGGTACAGGCTTGGTGGAATAGCAAGGGGGAACTTCCTTTCTGGAGTATGGACAACAGGGTGAAGGAGAACATCAGAAATTATTTGATAGGAAAAAGTAATAATAATTTGTAAATTATTAAGGGTTCATGGGGGAGGGGCTGAAGGGAGGGAGGGAAAATATGAAGAGCTGGTACTGGGGACTTAAGTGGAGAGAGCATGTTTTGAGCGTGATGATGACAACAAGGGAGCAAATGTGGTCTGCATACAATCGACATATGTATTGATCGTGATGAGATTTGTATGAGCTCCCAATAAACTGATTTACAAAAAAGAAAAAGAGGGGGAAAGAGGAGCTTATACCAAGAGCTCAAGTAGAAAATATTTGGAAACGAATATGGCAACATGCGTACAAATATGCTTGAATCAAATGATCAAGCATACAAAAAGTATGGAATGTTAGGACTTGTAAGAGCCCCCAATAAAATCATTCATTTAATATATATTATGGGTAATACTAGATTTGAAATGACACCAGTTTTTTCCATGCAATTTTATGAATTCAAACATTTTCCTTTTCTCTTGAAAGGCCACCAACTTCATCTGTCATCATACATTGAAAGCTTTTATAAGATATTGGTTTCCTGGCCAGCAGCAAAATCATTTTTTCATATTCTCATTTATTATAAAGAACTCAGGTTTAAATTCAGTATAAATCACATTTCTGTTGTAGAAAGTTGTTATTGATAAGCAGAAATTTTAAAAAAAACATTCGATCTAGAGAATTTTATTCTTTAATGTATATTCTCAAAGGGATTTCAAAAATTTGTGAAAAAAATGACTTTTACATAATCATAATATGTTTCATGCCTTTCTGAAAACCTTTCATTTAGTTCTAGGTCTACTTATTTCCACATAAACATAATTTGACAAGAATGAAATGGGAGTCTAGTCAAACTGTTTTATAAATTTTCCTCTGTGAATGCTCTTCACTTTTCTATGTTAATATATTTTCACATATAACACCCATTCCATTTTAGCTTTTTCTTAAATTCTCATATATGGGAAAGGTCACTTTAAGTAATATGGATTTAAGATAAATTCCTGTTTATTTGTGGGTATACATTGTGTGTGGTTAAAAAACAAATAAAAATACAACACAGCAATTGAAGGCCTATAAGAGTTGAATATACTGAGATGAAATATTGTATACAACTGTCTCAGAACTAGTTTATTTCACTAGAATGTGATTATTGAGAAGTCATGGTGGAGCCACGTGCATGGCATTGAGCTGTTAAGCACAGGGTCAGGGGAAACATGAGGCTGTCTGCTTCCATCAAGATTTGCAGTTTCCCAACACCAGAGAGCATGACTGTGAGTTGGAATGAGCTTGATGACAGTAAGTGTTGTTGGATTTGGGTAGAAGAGGTGGTTATGGTTCAGTCTAGGTAGTTACTTCAGTGGGATGAAAGTATTAAAGACATTCATAAGGGTAGATTTAATAAAATGTGATTAATGAATATGATCAGTAGTATCATATTTTAAATGAACAATATTTTAAATGAATTCATTTTAACTTAAAAGATCTTGAGGAATTTGTATGTTGCTTTAAATATTAAAAAATAATACAGTATCCTTTAGCCTTGCTAAGTGATGTATTTTGTAAAAATAAACATTGTCTACATATTATATATACACATACTATATATATATTACATATGCACGCATTTTATATACATGCTTAATCTTCTGAGTACTTGAAAAGACTGTGTGTGGTTTTTTTTTTCAGTTGTGTTTGTCTTGTTTTAAAAACTCTCCTCTTAGAAGGTTATTATAAACAAGTGGCTTTAAGATAACATTTAGAGTATTTTCCCTTTCAAAGTAAACATATTTGATTACTCGATATGTAGAACCAACCTTTCCCCAGAGATGAAGATGAGAAGACTCATAGAAGGAAGTGGTTTTAGAGGAGACTGGTAGTTCTGATAAGTGTTTCTCACAATTCACTTTTGTTTTCATTGGCTCCTGCTGTTGGCATTGATTTAGAAGGTTTAAACATTCATATTCTTTGCTTTCCTCAACAATACCAAGTCTTAAACACCAAGCTGGTGTGGGGGGAAAAGATCTGTGAGTTCAACAATGTCTTTTGATTTTCTGTATAAATGCTCTTGACCTAATGGAACATATCAGCACTCCCCAGAGCAAGAGGTGGGGGTGGTGTGTGTGTGTGTGTGTGTGTGTGTGTGTGTGTGTGTGTGTCTGTCTGTCTGTCTGTCTTAGAGCCATCATGCATTGTGTGAGGGGTTGAGATTGTGATTCCTGAGGCCTTCAAGTACTTGTGCTGTGGACCTGCTGAGCCCGAGATAGTCCTGTGTGTTTCCTGCCCACCCAACCACCCGCTCTGCACACTCCTCGTTCTCTCAAGGTGTCCTTTAGTAAAGTGCACCTGACTGAAGAGTGGAATTTGCCAAGTGGTTTGAATTTGCTGTGCCACCACTGTGCCTGGTTCACGGAAATGTCGGAATTCTAAAGGGAGTAATTATAGAATCCTTTAAGGGTGTGTGTGCATTTCCTCTCACCTGATTTTTATATACCCCACCCCTTTCCATTTAGCCTGAAATGAACTTTCATTTGGTTTACGTTTGAGGGTGTTCCCAGGGACTCCCAGGTGTAATGTAGTGCTAAACTCAAGGGCTTTTTACACTTGACACATAGCAGTTTTCTTTTCTTTTATCTTCCACCTCTGGCGTGATCTACAGTATGCATAATGTAAGCCCTACAATAAGGTTGTAAAAATAGGTTCTGCTGTCTTCAGGGTACAGGCTAGAATGGCTGCTCAGTTTTGAGGGCCGGAGCTTTCCTTTCAAAAGAATTGGCACTTGAACAAGGCAGATGACGTGTGTTTTGTTTTGTTTTATAACAAAGAAAGCCAGCCCTCACGGTTACTTATTTCAAAGTCATTCCCCCTAAAGATGTATCACCCTGTACTTGTAAATAGAAAGCCACAGAGATCCTCATCCTCGTTCAATCATTAATCTTTGAAATAACTTAGGTAACAGCTATTTTAACTGTTAAGACTTTTCCACAATATGAGTTTTAAATCACACAATCACATTGTAATCTCAATTGAAAATGGATGTTTCAGTAAATGACTTTAATAATTTTAATGCTTAAAAAGGAATGCATATTTAATCGTAATCATTTTTCAGATAAGTAAAATACTGTCTCCTACCTATTCTCTATAATAGGCTACATGTTGAATTTTCTCTCATATACATGTCTCTCATTTTATGTTATAGGATGATTTTTTCACATTTATTTTAATCACATGTGAGCTTATTAATATTGGAAAGAACTTTGTAGAACCTAACACAGATACTATAGCCAGAGAAAATTGCAGTATATGTCAGATCACTGGGGATTTTAGTAGCAGCTTTTAGAAATGTCAAATTAGGCAAAACATTGTCCTAAGAAAGTCTCACTTATGTTCTTGCTAGTATTTTTCACCAAAATAAAGTATATCGCAATTACACGTGACATACTGGAGAACGAAGTTTGAAAATTTTAAATTTAGAACTATTAAAAGGTAACATCTCTCAAATTTAATGGTGGTTTTTGTTCATACTGGAAATCTAATATGGTATAAGATTCGACCCCTACTTGTTATAGTATTTTTTGAATAGCTTCTAAAATTTATTTTTAAATATTTATAAGCCACTCTCGTAGCAGAGTTATAGTCCAGTTGAGATTAAAGCTCAATTCACTTTTAACATCTAAATTGCATAGAAGTCCTTTAGAAGGAATAAATGCAAGTTTTAAGAACTGAGAATCATAGTCTGTTGGAATGTCGGTCTGATTCATAGGGATAAACTTAAGGGTTTCTCCCTCTTGGTGAAGTTCTAGGGGTGATTGTCTCCAGAATGCTTTTTGGATGTAAGAAACAAGCTGGGTTGTGATCCCTGATTAGAAGGTTAGTGGAGTTTGGGGTAGGAATGTTATGGGTGGGAATTGTAGGGTGTGTCTTCCACTGGAATGTCCATTCCAAAGAGAGATTCCAGGATATATTGGGCCATGGAAGGGAATTAACCCAGGGTGGAGAAGCAGTAGGTCATTGACTTCCTAAATCCTGCTTTTAGGGGTGAGAAAGGATAGATCCTGAAAAGGGTTTGCTCTGAGAGCATTTCAATGTTGCTGCATGCTTTATGGGAGCCTAAAATCTTTTCAGTGACTTGAGAAGAGAAAAATAAATTACTCACGGACATCCTATGTTTGTTAGTGTACTTTGCATAGGCAATTTAATACAGATGCTATGTGATTGGTACTGTTCAATTTGATAGTTGAGGAAATTGAATTTTACAGAGGTTAAGTAATTTCCCTAGGTCACATAGAGAGCATGGGAGCCTGATTTTGGCCCTGGGTGTTTTGTTCTTTAATAATTTGCTTTGTAATCATTATTCTTCTGTGAAAAGTTGGCCGATTCTAATTACAAAATAGCCCAAATCATTATTTTGGTTTCTTTGGGACCAATAGGTCCCAATATTTATCTTCTCTTTACTTAAGCCAGCATTTTATACTTTGCCATGGATTAAAAGATAAAATAACTGAATACTTAATCTGACCCTTTTTGGTATTTTCATTAAACGTGTGGCATATCAGCTGTCTGTTGTTGTTTTTTTTCTAACACCACAGCTTTACATTCGGAGAATCTGATGTTTGTCATATTGCAGGCATTTTGCAGCAGCTGGACCTAAGCTAGACCTCCATAAGTATATGCTCATACCTGCTTGGCCAGAGAAACCTCTCTCTGCTATCTTTACGAAAGGAGCCACTCACCCTCGAGAGCAGCAGTTCTCAAGCTTTCACAGGGGTTGCCTAAGCCCATCTGAAAGAAAACACATCTCAACCATTGTACTGATGTTGACTGTTTATGCATACTGTGGCAAAATGTAGCAATGTAGTGTACTGTTGTTTTATTAAGAATGTTGCCTATGCTACACCATGCTTCAACACAAAATTTGTAATTAGAAATAAATATTTCACAATATATACCTTATTTTTCGGGCCATGAGACACACCTGACCATAAGGCACAACCAATTTTTGGAGCAGGCAAACAATAAAAAAAATATTCTGAACCAAATAATACCAGTACACTAAAATGTTCTGGGGTACCACACCTTCAGCCCATGATGCACCTTCATTTCCCCCCCACTTTTAACTTTTGGGGCTAAAAGTACATCTTATGGTCCAAAAAAATTGGGGTTAAAAGTGCATCCTTTGGGCTGAGCCCCAGTGCCATGGTGGTTGACTGCGGGACTGTGGCCCACTGGCTTGGCGGTTCAAATCCAGCAGCAGCTCTCCAGGAGCAAGGCTGAGCCTCCCTCTCCCACCAGAGGCCAATGATGCCCCCCCCCCCCAAAAAGTATGTCTTATGGTCCAAAAAATATGGTGATTGCATATTGTTTTTGTGATTAATAACGATGCTTTCATTATGTTCAATTTGTAACAATGAAAATATATTCTGCATATCAGATATTTCCATGATGGTTCATAACAGTAGAAAAATTACAGTTATGAAGTAGCAATGAAAATAACGTTATGTTGGGGGGTCACCACAACATGAGTAAGTGTATGAAAGGGTGGTGGCAGCATGAGGAAGGTCGAGAAGCTGACCTCTGACCTAGAGCTTGGTTCTGATCCAGGAATCAAGAAGCAAGCAGCAACACAAAGGGCGTCTCAGAAGCCGTCCTGCATCTTGGGTTCATCCAGCCACAGTGGACTGCTTCGTGCTTTGCTTTTTCACACCATGGAATTAGTAACTGGAAAGCGGAGTGTGACTGCAGCAATATTCAGTGCCCGTGACCCCCTTGCCTCCCTTTCTCCTAATCCCAGGCTTGGGCATCTAGTTGCAAGGGCACCTGGGAAGAGAACTATGTGGGTTTTGACCTTTACCCGATAGGGAGACGCCCATTTGTTCGGTGGTGCAAGGTGAGTACCCTGCCCTCCACCCACCACACCATTATTGGAAGGCATCTTGCACTGTCTGCATGGCTTCACGTTCCCACCCTCCTTCACCCTCAGTCCTCATTCTGATATCTTCCGGCCACTTTTCATGTGCAAGAGTTGCTTTCTTTTTGGTGTTCTGAGTGGGTAGATACACAATTGGGAATTTTTTTTTTTCTTTTTATGCCATCCCATTAGAGAGACTCTTGGTGAAAAACTACTTTTTTTTCTTTTTAGTTTCGGCATCACTGCTCTCCGGCGGTGGGAGTAGGAGGTCCAGCCCCACTGCTGGAATTGAACCCCCGTCCCAGTGGGCCGCAGTCCCACGCACAACCACTACGCCACCGGGGCTCAGCCCGAAAAACTACTTTTGACTATTTAATAAAAAAACAGGGTTTCAAAATGTTCCTAGAAAAAAATTCCTTACATTTTAATTACATTTTCCATGATTTTTTTGAAACCTCTATACATATTAATCTATGCAGTTGTGATATAGTCCTGGTGCTGTAGTGGATTATACATTGAGATGCTAAATAGGAGGTTAAGAGTTTGAAACAGTCACTATAGGTGAGAAAGAGGAGATTTTCTATTGACATAAACAATTATAGTTTCAGGAAATCACAGGGGCAGTTCTACCCTATCTATAGGGTCCCTTTGAGTCAGAAACAACTCCATGACACTGAGTTTGCAATTATGCCCCTCTCCTTTTTCTAAGCATTTGGAATAGGGATGTTAGAGCTATTATAATCTAGCTCTTTATCTCATACCAGGAATAAATTGTTAACAGAAATCTAGGAGAATGTTCTAGGATCTATTAGGTATCTGGAAAAGTATTCAGCAGAGTACTTTTTCAAAGATAAGCTGCAGAGAATCAAATGTGTGTATGTAGTGCGTGTGTGTATATACACACAGTATATATACATATAAAAGCATATATGTATGTATGCTTTTATGTGTGTATATATAGACACTGCATACATGTATATTATATATGCATATATAAGCGTGTATATATACTCTTTCTCAGTGCAAAGTAATTAAGATGGGGGGATTCACTAGAGATTTCTGATGGGACTTGTCCTTTGGAGAGCATACTAAAGCTCAAAGTACATCCGAGTGCCCAAAGGAAGGTTATTATTTCTAAGTTCAAATTGTGTCTTTGGGCATTGTTTGTAGGTCAGGTGCTTCACACTGTGAAAGGTTTAGTGGGCTTCCAGAGGCAAGGCCAGAGGCCACCAGAGCCCATTCCCTCAGTGATCAGTGATGTGTTGTGCAAACTGTTCTCTTCTCTTGAGCCCTTTCTGTAGTCTGTTTTCTTAAAGGCTTTGATATGGAATGAACAGGTAGTAAATGCCATCATTGGAGATAGGGGAAAAGATTAGATGAGAGATCCTTTGTTCATATTTAACTACAAAGATTATTTATATTTAATATTCTTATGTTGATGTTTATATTGTGTTTATTTCCCTCATCTGTTTCCTCTCGGTGGATTTGGATATATGTGAGGGATAACAACTGTGAGAGGCAAAACAAAACAAAATGAAAGCAGACAGCTGGTTCTTTTGGAAGTATTCACAGTTAGGTAATCAACCCAATATGTGTAAAACATCCATCATATTTAGTATAGACAAATAGCTTAAGCATAGAAAAATAAGTCATCTTAGTTTTGAATTGCCCTATATCAATTTTTACTTATTCTTAAAAATGTCTTAGGAAGGAGTGATGGAGTGCTTGTGAAAGAAATATCTGTAATTACAGTTCGATTTTGATATGAGAAATAGGCTTGCTGATTATAGATTTTTAGGTAGGCATGCACATCATAATAAAATTCATATTATTTCCTTATTCTGAAGTATGAGTAGAAATAGTTCAAATACTAAAAATGCAGATTTTGATAATTCATGAATTAAGTAACTAACTTCTGAAGCTACCCTCAGAACAAAATCAAACCTCACCTGCCATCAAGTTGATGCTGACTCAGCAATCCTGTAAAGTCCGAAAACTCCTCCCTAGAGTTTCCGAGACGAAATCCTTTACAGGAGCAGGGACCCTCATCTTTCTCCACAGGAGCAGCAAGTAGATTCAAACTGCTAAACTTTGGGGTAGCCGCCTCATGTGTAAACCCACTGCACCAGGTGGTCTCCACTCCTTGATAAGTGTAATCTCAGTTACTCACCTACTCCTTTGCTTTTCAAGAGCACTGTATTTTCTTTGGATTATATTCATGTCTTCTAAGCAAAAGATGATGATGGTGTTTTCCTATCCTTCAAGTTTGCTTCAGTATTCTACCACTCATATTAGAGAGGAAGGAAATAAACAACTCCACATCCTATCTACCTTGGAAATGGTTGCCCTTTGGCCAAAGACTCTTCACTCTCAGCTGCTGTGTGTTAGCTTTTTCTCAGTTCCCTTCCTATTTTTCACTTCCTCCTCCCTTGTTGCTAACCAAAATTACCTTTTATTGGAAACAATGAGCTCAGAAAAATCGAGTACAAAAAATATTATCCTATGCCTTTCTTACTACATGTACTACCTTTTGTATTTATGTAAACCTTATTGTATTTCCAGTTGTCTGGCATCTCATACAGGTCTGCAGCTCAAAAGCTCCAGTTACTTCAAGGGAGAAAAATGAGGCTGCCTATACCTGTAAATAATCAGTCTTGTGAACTCTGTATAAGCTCACTTAATGGTAGTGGGTTTTTGATTTTATCCCTGAGTTCAGTGTGAGTCATTTAAATTCTCAACAGCTGACTCTATAGTCCCAGTGCACACTTACGCCTCACACATTACAACTGATCAGACTAGTTCACCCTAATATATAATGGCTCCCCTTTCTGCTTTGGAAGGAGAAAATGGGCTTGTGTAAACATCTGACAGACTTTCTGTATAGCTCATGTAATTTTCATAGCCACCACGAAGGTTATTATTATCACCTTATTTTAGATTTAATTTTTTTTTTTTTACTTTTAATGAAGTACAAATTTGAAGCTGCACCCAGGTCTCCTGTTGCATGGCAGCAGAATAAAACTCAAAACCTCACAGCCATCGAGATGATGCCCTCTCCTTGGGACCCCATAGGACAGGATAAAACTGTCCCTTTGAATTCCCCAGATGGTAATTCTTCATGGGAGTAGAAAGCCATGTGTTACCCCTGTAGAACTTGGGTGTTTTCGAACTGCTGACTTTACAGATCCTGTCACAGATGCAGCCATTTATGATGCCACACCCAATCTTTGAAGAGTGTGTCTTCCCCTGATTGCCTAGTGAAACGTCTGGGATTCCCTTGGGATCAACTGTAAGCCAAGCCCCAAAGCAAGTCCCAATGTTAGAATCATGCCTCCTATAATAAACTTGGGCTGATGTTACTGGCCTTCATGGTAGTAAGGTGGTGAGATTTTTCTGCTTTTTTTAAGCCAATCAATGCAAACATAGTTAGGGATGCGAACCAATTTCAACTAGTTCCCAGGACTACTGAGTTATGCCTGGTGTTATAATAGCCAATATTTTAGTCACTATGGAGGCTTTCTCATAATTCAAGTATTCGTCATTCAGGTATAGTTGCAGAAATGTAAGAAGACAAATATTAAGGGAGGACAGGATGGAATCAATAATAGGAAAATTTGATTGGCCTAGATTGCTACGTTAGGCTGCTAACCAGAAGCTCAGTCGTTTGAACCCACCAGCTAGGACTACCAAGAGAAAAAGTTACATCCTTCAGCTCCTGTAAAGATTCACAGGCTCTGCACTTCCCTAAAGGTTACTGAGTCAGAATTGACTGTTGGCAGCGAGTAAGTACTCTCTTCACATAGAGACCCATATGTGAATGGAGTATATATTACAGGAACACCACGTTGGGGTTTGATGCACAATACAAACTGGAATACAAAGGAGCATTTCGGGTGGTAAATCAGTGTTTCTTAGTTAGGCGATAGCCTCCTGTGGGGGGGGGGAGGTGCCGGAAAGGTTCCAGGGGACATGCAAAAACAGATACCTGTACCTCATCCTGCATTAAGCTATAGTACACAAGTTTTTCATGGCTGGGGGTTACTCAGTCGCTTTTTCAAAGGGGGCCACCAAAGTTTGAGAACCTGTGTTATAGGTCAAACAGTAGCCCAGGTGATCTGCCAAGTAGCCTAGTGGGGACAGCACATGGGACCCTGGGACATTCAAGTGTTCAGGGTCAAAGAGCTGAAGTGAAAAGGAGCAAGATGCTGTCATCAGAGGATGGGTCGTTAAATGTAATATATCTGATGTGCAGAGATTTTAGCAATGACAAGGGTCATGTAGAACAAGAGAGCTTCCATGAGTTTGTGGGAAAATTCCATTAGCTCTCAATGCCATTTTTTCACGAACTCTTTGATGCCTTCTCATAATGTTAGGGTTTGAGTATGAGGAAGTCAGGAAACTAGCTAGGATGTTGAGTGGATGAGCCCCAGAGGCATTGAGCATTCAGAGTACTGAAAGCAATGAGAAATGATGCACTTATTTTGCTCCAGATGTGAAATTCCTCAATGCTTGCATAGGGTTATATGGAACTAATTGATGAAAATGGATTGTGACCATATCCCTGGGAGGATGAGTGTCGTGCTGGAAGAGGAGTAGTTGTTAATGAGCTCCAATGTAAGGGCCCTTCAAAAGATTGACGGAAACCCCCATTACTTTTAAATTTCATTGTTTACATGTATTTCTTTGAGGCCTCCTGATAACACTTTGGTATGACGCGTAGAAGGGACTAGGAAAACGCTGCTGCACAGGCCACAGGGGAGACGTGGACTTCCCTTGAGATTCTGATGAAGAAGGCTTCCTGGAGGGAATAAGATAAGATGACACGAAGGAAAGGACAAAGAGGGAATTTTGTAGTGTATGTGAAGAATGGTCTATGTAAACCTTGAGATTTGGATAGTAGCTCCAGCAGTACAATGGGAATAGTTAGGAAGGGTGTGTGTGCAGGGATTTGGTGAGATTGACCCTATGAAAGCTAATACTTCAGCTGCTCCAGCATAATGCTGGGTCATGGCCTAAAGGAAACAGGAGACGGGGTTGTGAGATAAAGACACTTTGTCCTAGGTTTTTGTGGTATAATTCTAGCCATTTTTGTTTGTTTTGTATTATCACTGCCTTTTGTCTGAACCACTTCTCTAGTATCACCCTATAAATTGGGTTTGTGACTGTGCTTCAAGCCATGCCCTGTTTTCACAGGACTCTACTCATGCTTCCAGTTTTCAAGACACATCTTTCAGTCCATCTTAGCATTTAAAATCTGTATTTCATTTGTGTTAGTCCGTTCATGGAGTCTCTCAGGTATATAATAAAGAGTTTTATACAAAAGAGCAATTATGGAGAAAACATCCCAGCCCAACACAGATCTACTCCATAAGTCCAATATTAGCCTGTATGTCTGACACCAGTCTGTCGCTGACTCTCCAGACCCACGCAATACATGTAATGACACCGAATGCAGGAGCCAGTGGTGGTGGAAGCATCTCAGCAATGGCGTGTGTCTCCATGTAGCTCTTCCAGCTCCAGGGCTGTGGCGCCATCAGTTTAACTTCACCTGGTTTGTCAATAGAAATGTCTCACAGGGAGAGTAGCAGAGAGAGAGTGTGTCCCACCTCCATGGAGGAACACAGGAGTTTCCAGAATTCTCAGGAGGCCATGCCCACTCAGAGGCCTCAATTGCCTCTGATCTGATTGACACCCTACCCCTTCATCATTTGACAGATTATGCAACTCCAACACCATCAGAACATGGAATATCCTCATCCCTCTGTCCATATACAAGGGGGCTTAAAAAGGTCATGGGAAAATGGAGCTATAAGATTATGGCATCTTTCCCCCCAATAAAATGATCAATTTTTTTAAAAAGGGGGGGGAGGGAAAGGGGAGGGTTTTTTTTAAAAAGGGGCTTGTATCAAGGGCTCAGGTGAAAAATATTGGGAAATGTATGTGGAAATATGTGTGCAAATGTGCTTGATACAAATGATGTACTGAATGTTGTAGTAGCTGTAAGAGCCCCCAATAAAATTAAAAAAAAAAAAAAGATTATGGCATCTTTCCATGAATTCTTGCAGCCCCTTATACAATCAGCGTGGCAACAAGGTGAGTGCTTCATAGCCAGGATATTTGTGTGTGGTTGTGACAGGACAGCATCATGGTGCGTTTTTTATTCTATCACACCTGGTGCTTTGACCTTTTGTGTATAAAAATACCTGTGGAAGACACAGTCATGGCAGATTTCCCAAGCAGTTTTAGACAAGTCCTCCAAATGTGTGGGGCTTTTGATCCATGCGTTAAGATATTTTTTATTCCTCTCCCCATGTGTCAAAGTCAACTTTGTTCACTAGAGTTATTTTTATACCTTGAACACCTGTAAATTGAACTTAAGACATTGTGTTTTCTCTGAAATTGGATTACCTTTTTTTTTTTATAATACCACAGCATTTCATTCCTTTTAGTCCCTCTGGCTGCTGTTTTTACCTGGCTGATGTAAGCGCCTCTACTTCAGGGAAGAAGACAAAACGTGTTTCCCTTTTTGTTTCATTTCTCAAAGTCCGCATCACCTCTAGCCCACGCCCCCCAAAGCTGCTTTCTGTTTTCTTCCTGGAGAATAAACTTCAGATATTTGCTTTCATTTTCTCTTTTTTCTTTCTTCCCTTGGACTCAAATTTCATTGAAAATCCCCAACAAGCAACACTGGTGAGATGATGATTGGATATATCGGGGGAAGCTTTCTTTTTCTACCATAGCAACAGAAAGTGGCTAGATTGCCTTCCTTTTTCAGAGTTCCTGACCTCCTATGACAATGTTTGTTGCAACTGAATTATCAGCTCCCTTGGCAGTGCGGTTGTTTTTTGTTCGTTTGAAACCTATGGAGTTCTGTTCCTGGCTCATCGACAAAGGCTTTGCCGATTTCTCTTTCCTTAAATAACAAGCAGAGTTTTAAAATCCTTGCCTTCTGTCATAGGATGGTCTCGAAGTCTTCTTGAGACTAGCCCCGACACCTTTCATTTTGCAGCCATTGCCGCTTCTATTCGTTACTTTACAATGGCATGTGATGCCCTAAGGAACCCACCCTGTGGGCTGAAAGAAACAGCTGAGCGCCAAGTCCGTCTAACATGGCACCTTGGCACACAATTCTTGTTCGTTGCTACTGCATGGCTCCAACTCAGGGATTTCTCGTGCAGGATGGGGCCGTTTCTTGCTCCTGCCCCTTGTAGGTGCTTTTTCATATGTTTGAGTCTGTCATCTTGGGCATTGTCTCTGTCTAGTTGGAAGGCTCCCATAACCTTTCTGGCCCCCCACTTTACCAAACACGATGTCCATCCCGATGACTCATCTGGAGTAAGCAAGTTGAAATCTCAGATAGTACACTGTGATTCACAGGGTTTTCAATGATGAATATTCCAAGAGAAGATCTCCAACTGTTTCTTACTACAATGTCTTGGTCAGGATCGCCTACTGCAACTGATCTAAGAGCATTATCACTTGAGGGGAGAAAGGAAGACCCAGTATCCTGGATCTGGGCTTTCTCCTATCTCATCTCAGGTCTGGACAAGTCCTTCTAATGACAACCTACTCCCGGTGCATAGTGAAGCACCGCTACAGAGAAAACGACGAAACTCACGCCCACCGCTAGTGTATGATGGCTTAACCTTCATTCGTACTGTTTGCTTTTAATTTTAAAATGTCAGAAGCCATCACTGCTAAACATTGGGTGTGTTTGGAAGGTTGGGGAATAGAAGTTCATTCTGGAGGGCAGGGTTGATTCTGGCCAGGTCAGCCAGGCAGGTGCTCCTGACATCACAGGGGGACAGCCTTTGCATGGCTTCAGCCTGAGAGGCCTGCACCCCACCACGCTGGAAGACCTGTAGTCTAGTGGTGTTTATTGTTCAATTATTGATGTGCAAGTAGAAAAATGAATCGTCTTTCTAATCACACACTGAAAGCTTAATCTGGCTTTTTAAATAATATATGAAAAAAACTTAGCCAACCAGGAAAACTACTGCATTATTGGTATATCTTTAAGTGGAATCATCTTATTTTAATTATTTCTTCAGTGAGGCTATTATTTTTAGGAGCTAACCTCTCTGAAAAAATTTTTAAAATAAAGTTTTCAACAAGTTTCTTACTATTTTATTTGTGCTAATACCTTAAGCTTTTTTGTTTAATTCCTTTAATAAATAGAAATAAACATGTTATTTAAGCTCTCATTGCTATTTTGTGATGTAAATCTTTGATCAGAAATTAACTTGCTATGTTGACAGCAATCTTAAGAAGCTTGGTTTATTTTTTTTTTATTTTGGAATAAATACACAAAGCATGAAATTTATCATTAGAGCCACTTTCATATGTCCAATTCAATGACATACATCAACAATGTTAGCGAAACCATCACTACTATTTAGTTTCACAACCATATCATCCCTAAAAGGAAATCTCTTACCATTAAGCTGTCACTCCTTGATTCCCATCCTCAATCCTACTAATCTGCTTTCTGGTTGTTTTTAAAATGTGAATATTGCTATGTAATCACTTGCACAATAATGGAAAATATTGTGCCTGTCTGATCTTTATTGCTCATTTTAATGTGGTGGTATGGCAGTATATTTCTTTTGAATCTGTTAACACTGATTTTCTGGTCAGGTAAACATTTTTTCTTTCTTTGTAAAATTAACTGACAGGTTTAATTTCACAATGAGTAGGTTGACTTTAGATGTTTTGAAATTACATATTAAAATATTAATGACTTGGGCTGAGCCCCGGTGGCGTAAGTGGTTGAGTGCGAGACTGCGGCCTGCGGGCTTGGCAGTTCAAATCCAGCGGCGGCTCTCAGGAGCAGTGCTGGGTAGCTTCCACAACCACCAGAGGGCAGTGATGCCCACAAAAACAAAACAAAACAAAACACATATTAAGGACTTTACTATTGGCGTAAAGGAAACTCACAAAACTAAAAAAAACAATAATAATGGAATAAAGAGCAGTCATTTTTCCTTTGCTTTCATAATACTGAGAATTAATTTCAAGACCCAGCAAGACCCCAGTCTCATGATTGTTCACACTTCTTAAATCTATGTGAATCTTAAATTGCAAAGCAGAAGTAAATTACTGTTGAAAATCATAGGAGTTAACAATATTACCTAAGTGAAAAATGTCTGAAGTTTCCAAGATCAACTGCTCTGTGGCAAAAGAGAAGTGCCACTGAAAAGATATGAGACATGATTTTGCTTAGTTTTCACAATTCAGTACATTCAGTAATTTTGGGGGGGTACAAAGAAGATTCCTAATTCCAAATATAATTTAAAGGGAACATTAATTAAGGAAAGACAGAAGCAAAGATGCACCACCCGTATGATGGAGACCATGAAGTAGTACAAGGCCACAATGACATGGAAGGGTCTGCAGAGATTCAAGGACTTAAAACGGCCATGGGATCACAAAGTATACTGTTACAGAAAGTGTGATTAGTAATAGATCATAGTTTGGGTTGTGACTACATACGTAGGAATGGGCATATGATTGGGACACATACATTATGCTGAAAAGTAGATCATTTAAGATTGATCCAGGTCCTGCCAACAGAGTCAGGCCATGACTCATGACTATGTAACTCCATGATGGCAGTTTTCAGCAAGGACAAACACAGGCAAGCCCTTAAAGTTGATTGCCCCTCCCTGGGCTGATTAGAAGGTTGGAGCCAATCTAGTTAATCCACTTTATTTTCAAACAGTTTTTGTCATAGAATTCATATACCATGCAACTCAGTGGTTCTCTAAGTAAATTTAAGAGAGTTGTACAGTAATCACCACATTCAATATTCGAACATTTTCTTCATTCCAGTATTGATTGATTGCTAGTAGCTTCCAGTTACCCCAAAACCTCCCCTGCCATGATTCTATGGAACTATTAATCTTATTGTCTGTACAGTTTACTTATTTTGGATTTTATATAAAGAAATAAATTCATACAGAAATAACCAACAAGGACAACAAAATGAAACAGAAGAACCTCCACCCAAGGAAAAGTAGAAACTTGAGCAGATTAAAAGTGGGTCAGATGTGACAACAGTTAATAAGATGTTAGATGTAAAATTAATTTTGAGCTTGCACTTAATCATAATCTTTAAAATAAAAAAATCATTTCTTGTGATGTGGTCCTGCTGAGTACTGGCCCTCATGAAGTGTTCACTGCAGCATAGTTGCTATAGCAAAGTATGGTGAAGAAATAGATGGTGCCTGGCTATCAAAAAGAATAGCATTTGGGGTAAAGGGGTGGTTTAAAACTGGTTCTCATCCTGTGGGTCGAGACCCCTTTGGAGGTCAAATGACTCTGAGGGGCCAGTTCATAACAGTAGCAAAATTATAGTTATGAAGTAGCATTGAAAATAATCCTGTGGATGTGGGGTCCTCACAACGTGAGGAACTGTATTAAAGATTCATGCCATTAGGAAGTTTGAGAAAACCAATGTCTTAAAATAAGTTACCATCTGAGTGAGGTATCAACTAAATCCATAGTTAGGGAGCACAGCAGTCCATGTGATCTAAAATTGTAAATAATAAAACTCAAGATCAGAGGAGGGAATTATATTAAAGCTTAAACTCTGAGCACTCAGTTTGCAGAAGGCTCTGGATGACAGTGGGAGACCAAATCCCATTTCAGAGTCCCCAAGTGGATTTAGACTCCATTGAACTACATGAGAGAACTGATTATGGAGAGATGTGAATAGAGTGACTGACTGTCTAATACATTCTGCCTGAGGGCATGGTTATTTACATTCCAGGTCAGAAGGAATTCAGTGAATGCTTATTTCACATCCAGATTTTGTAAATGGATTTGGTGTCTACTTTTACCCATAGCCTCCCGCAAACCTGGTATTTAGAATCTAAGCGCTAATGCATAATTAATAAAATATTGAGAAAGTCTGTTTACAACTACTTGGAAAAAGCAGTTGTGAAGCTTGAATGCCTTGATATGATCCCGTGAACTGTTAACAGGTCTATGTTGGTGTGACTTTTCTCTCTATTTTTGCTTTTTCTTTATGCTTTTACTTTTTTCCATAATCTCTTTTGAACACAGAGTTTTTATAGATAAGGTTTTAGAAACAAAATCAGGGTGGGAGTTTGCGTAAGCAGCACATTTGGAATTAAAGTAGAGTACTAGTGTAGTGGATAAGAAGTTGTTTCATGCCTGCAAGTCAGTTCTGACTCAGGATGATCAAATATACAACAGAAAGAAGCTATAAACTCCTGTGTCATCTTCATAGCTGTCATGTTTGAGCCAATTATTAGAACCACTGTGACAGGCCATCTTCTTTAGGACCTTCCTTTTTTTCTCACACTCTTCTGAGCATGATATTCTTTTTCAGGGCTGATCCCTCTAGATAATATATCCAAAGTAAGTGGTGAAAAGTCTTCCTTTCTAGTCCAGCAGTGCACATACCAAATGAGCATCTAGCCATCCTTGCTTCTGAGGGACATTCTTGCTGCACCTTTTGCAAATTTATTCTTTCTGACAGCCGTGGTATATTCAGTTCCCTTTGCAAACACTCTAATTAACAAATATCAAATCGTCTGCAGCCTTCCTCATTCGGTGCCCAACTCTCAGTTGCATATAAGCCATGATAGAGGGAAACATGGTAGATTACACTTGAGGCTGCTACATATGAGGTTAGCAGTTTGAAACCACCATTCCCTCTGAGGAGAAAGATCAGCTCGTCTACTGGCTTAAAGACAGTGTCAGTGTTCATTCCTCTAATTTCTTAACTCTATGGACATATAGAAAAGAACTAGGAGGCAAAAGACATTTATAGAGGTGTAAAAATAGGCATGTATATATGTAAATATATTGATACCTAACAATAGGGATTTGGGTAAGTATATTTATATGTTAAGTATCAAGGTACCAAAGGGATTTTGTGCTTCTGCTATAGTTCTCCCTCAACACAAGAACACTGTTCTAATAATATGGAATTCTGTGATCACCTTCCCCCCAGGATCGCTAAAGACAAAGTGAGTGCATAAGCACGTGTGGTGACAGTTGATGGTGCCCAGCTATGAGAGGGTACAGCGTCTGGGGTCTTAAAAGCTTGAAGTTAAACAAGTGGCCAGCTAGCAGGGAAGCAACAAAGCCCACATGGAAGAAGCAGACCACAAGTCTGTGTGGTCATGTGTCAATGGGATCAGGCATCAGAAAACACAAAACAAACATTGATGCAAAGAGAGAGGATCAGAGTGGAGGCCCCAAACCCATGCGTAGACAATGGAAAATTCTCTCACAGAATGGTCACAAGGAAGGGACAAGTCAGCCATGCAATATAACACCAACAAAACACAACATCACAACATTCCTGTAGTTCTTTAATGTCCTCCACACCCACCTTCCATCCCCCTGCTATTGTGACCTCAGTTCTAGCTTACAAATCTGGCTAGTCAGGAGTATATACACTAGTACAGATAGGAACCCATTGATAAATGAATTCAAGACAGATAGACCCTTCAGAAACCATAATGGGAGAAGAGATACCATGAGGGTAGAGGGAAGGGGGAGGAAGAAAGGGGGAATTGATCGCAATGATTGACGTATACCCCACACCCTGAAGGCGATGAACAGCAAAAATGAGGGTGAAGGGAGACAGTGAATGGTGTAAAATATGAAAATAATAGTTATCAAGGGTTCACGAGGTTGGGAGGGTAGGTGAAGGAGAGAAGAAAAAAGAGGATCTGATACCAAGGGCTCCAGTAGTAGAAGAAAACACTGTGAAAATGATAATGGCAAAATATGTACAAATGTGCTTGAAACAATGTGTGGGTTGTTATAAGATGTAAGATCCCCCAATAAAATGATTTATTAAAAAAAAAGGACAGTGTCAGAGAAACGCACAGGGACAGTTCTACCCATTCTGTAGGATCAACATGATTCAGATTTGACCCAATGACAATGAATTTGGCTTGGGGCTAGGCAAACTTTAGTCCTCAACATGACATGTCTGCTCGTTAGCACCCTTAAGGTCTTTTGCAACAGATTTCCTCCGTGTATATGTTCCTTGATTTTTGTTTGAAACTAATGTGTGTGTCACAAAAGAGTTTAATTGAGTTCACGTTGACATTTCCACCTTTCATAAACCTCAGATCAATGTTGAGGTCTCATGAGTAAGAATTCTGAAGAGTTTTTAAGACTGTGACCTTAAAAAAATTTTGTTTTGTCTTTTGATTTTGGAATGCATCACATACAAAGATAAACATATTGTATGTTGTTGCATGGTCCATCTCTTCAAAACAGTGACAGTAGTCCAGTAAGCCCCCATATAGGTGGTTCTTCTTTGTTTTCATTCCTTTTTTTCTTTTCCCTTCTTCCTGTCCCTTCCCACTCTCTCTCCCTCTGCCCTTGGTTCTTGACATTGACATAGGCTTTAACTCTTACTCATTGGTGTGAAAACCATGTTTATTTTTTCCTTTGTAATCATAGTGTCATAAAATAACCATTATGAGATTAACTAACTTTGCTGAGAATAGTATCCTCTGATTTTGTCCATGCCATGAGGTGTTTGACCATCTCATCATTGTTACTTAAGAGTGCATAATATTCCACTCTGTCTATTTTGTGTATCCACTCCTCAAGACAGGGTTTGTGATTGTTTCTATGTGTTTGCTATTATAGAAATTGTTGTAGTAAACATAGATGTGTATATTTCTGTTTGTGTTTTGTTCTTTATTTATGTAAGGAATACACCAAGTAAAGAGATTGCAGGATCATCAGTTACTTGTTCAAGGAAGCACCACACTGATTTCCATCGCGCTTGTACAGTTCTGCAATCCCACCAATGGTGTATCGATGCATCCAACCTCTGCACATCTTCAGTAGCATTTATTCTGCTCTGTTTTTGTTTTTAATTTTTTTTAAGTATTGGTGTGAGGTGGGTCACATGAATGATTTCATTTGCATTTCTCTTATGGCTAAAAAAATGAACAGTTCTTCATATGATTGTTGACCAACTGAATGCTGTTTTTAGTAAATTGCTGGTCTAGTGACCATTTTTTAATAGGATCATTTGTATTGTTCCTATTGTAGTTTTCTATAGATTTAAAAAATTTAGCCCTTTATTAATTATACCATCATCATATATGTTTCTGAGTCTGTGGGTTCTCTGGTATTCTACTCTTAATGAAGTCTTTTGGTGTACATAAATGTCATATTTTTAGAAGGTCCCAGTTCCCTTTTTTATCTTCTGTAGTATATTTTCATTTTATTCATTAGTGTACTAATTAATACTTTGTATTAGGGTCATTAAGTTTGTCCCGGTTTCTTCTTTGAGGGTCATTATGGGTCTAGGATTTATATTTAGGTATTTAATTTATCCTGAATGTTTAATTCATCCTGAATATGGCTCCTGTTTCATTCTTTTGCAATTGGAGATCTAATTTCCTTGCACCATTTATTGATAATAATGTCTCTTCCCCATTTAATGTGTTTTAGTCCTTTATCAAAGATCACATGTCTGTAGACGCCTGGTTGTATTTCTGCGTTCCCAGTTTTCATTTGGTCTACATGTCTATTGTTTCACAGGGGCAGTGAATTATTTAATGTGGCATTTCTAGTCAAAGTCTCTAAATTCCACCAAATGACCCTCTCCTTTCATGGGACTGGTAAGAAGATAGGGGAAAATACTGAGAGGATTTACCTATGTGAGTACTTGCACACAGACTTCTCTGGAGTGCCATCCTACTCTGTATAAAATGAACTCTCCGAGAAGCAGGAAGAGGCATCTCATTATGAAGAGTCAGGAGTGAAGCAACATCCCCTGGACCCTAGGTTTCTGTGAAGTGAACCTCCTGATGACAGGTTTAATGTCCAGATGACAGCTATACCATCAGAGGAGCAGTAATACCACAACCAGAAGCCAGAGGATGGAACAGAGTTATGGACTTTCCAACAAACAGAGCAAGTTAAGATGTGTGCATTTGTGCAGGACGCTGGCTTTCACCATTGGGTGCCTCTGGACACTTAATTGGGGAAGTTGGACTTGCTGACCCACAGAAGTGGAGCTGAGTACTTTTGAGCTGAGGTCTACTGGAGTGGGGTACTCTGGACACTTAATTCAGGGAGCTGGGTATGCAGTCCCAGGCAACTTGAGCTAAATACTGTCTGGTTGAGGCTTCCAGCAGAGTGATGTGGCCCTTTGGATATTTATTAGCAGACTAAAACTTTGTTACATGTCTTGGTAAAGCACTACCCTGCGCATTTCTCCCTGGCCTTACAGTTTGTTAGCTTTCTTAATAAATTGTTTAATCATGAATTTTGTCTCTGAGTTTCTGGGTAGCCATTGCAATGGATATTAGAAACCAGAAAACAAATTATGGATAATTAATACAACACAACAGGTTTTACCAATACCAAGTGGTTTTAATTACCATGGCTGCAGAATTGAAATCTTATAGTGAAGAGCCTTCTATTTTGTTTTTGTTTTTAAATATGTTTTATTTATCCTGGGTGTCCTATCTTTTCATCTAGAACTGTTGATTAGTTTTCCCATTTTGAAAAATTGTACTTGGGTTTGGACCAGAATTGCACTGAATTTATAAAGTGTTTTTGATTATACTGACAGTTTCACTATATTAAATCTACCTATCCAGGAGCATGGACCTTCTTTCATTTGTATAAATCTCTTTGTTCTTTGATTTCTTGACTGCTGCTTCCTTGAGTATTGCTTGTGGAGCCAAACCTTTGCAACATCATTTTTTTTCCCATTTCATGATATTATTTATTGGTCTATTTGTGAGGATTTTGATTTTCTCTGGTTGATTTACATACCATACTTTAGGCTGTAGACTTATCTTCATCAATACTGCTTCAAGACCTATTCATTTCAAGAATATGTTATGTGTCATCTGCATGTTACAGGTTGTTAATGAACTTCCTCTAATCGTTGCATCATTCTTCGTCATAGTATCCAGTTTCTCAGATTATTTCCTATGTTGGTCCAGGTTGACTAGTGAAACAAATTCAAAGACACTCATGTATATAAGAAAGAGCTTTATGTAAAAGAATAATTGTATATCAAGAAAACATCTCAGCTCCATCCAGATCAAGTCCACAAATCCAATATTAGCCCATATGTCTGAAACCAGTCTATAAATTCCTCTCATACTCATGCAACACTTGCAATGATGTTGAATGCAGAAAGATCACAGACCAGTGGGTGGAAAGTCTTATGGACCCAGTGGTGGTGGAAGTGTCTGAGCCCTGGTGTGGGTTTCCACCTGGCTCTTCCAGCTCCAGGGCTCTGGCTCAATCAGTGTAGCTCCAGTTTACACCTCCAGTGTACACCTCCAGCTTACACCTCCAGTGTAGCTCACCTTTATAGGCATGTCCAGTTGGCTTGTCAGCAGTTGCGTCTCACCTCCAGGGAGGAAGACGCGTTCCCAGAGTCCTCAGCAAAAGGCCATGGCCACACAGAGGCTTTATTGGTTATTAACTGGTTGACAGGCTAAACTCCATCTCTTCCTCAGATTGACAGTAGATTTTGTAACTAGCACATCTGCTAAGCCTTCAGATTGAATGAGTATAGTGAAAAGATATAATACACCTTTACTGAATTTTAAATCACCCAGCATCCACTTGTTTCTTGGTGTATGTACATCATCCACATAAGGACAATTATGTGTTCTGAAATAGGAAGACAGATTCTGGGGGGCAGACTGCTTGTGTTAAAATCCTGCCAACATCTTTGACTCACCTTAAGTTTCTAAATAATGTTTATTCCTTAAATATCTTGCATATAATCTGAGTACCCATTATGTAGGGTTGCTGTGAAGCGCAAAAGAGTACAGAGTGTCCAGTCAGCAGTTAGGTGACAGGACTAATGACTGTGGTGACCACAATGACACTGATGCATTCTTTTATCTAAAAGTTAAAATCTTATTCCAGCATTTCTAATTTCATCTCTCACCGCATTCCCACTTTTTACAGAATGCTTCCAACCTCTCTTAAGAAGCATTTTCCCTACATTTTTCTTTGGTTATGGACCATTAGTATGCTGTTTTTATCATGTGAATATGACAAAAACAGTCATCTCTTTGTGTTTTCAGAAACTCTCATAACTTCCATTTAAATGTGATATTCGTTGTCATCTAAAATAAGCTGAATATGTAATTTTTGTTGCGCTTTTGAAATTGTGAAAAATCATCTATGGTTAAATTACAACCTTATGAAACTCAGACTTTTGCAGAGAAAAACACATTAGTTACTGCTGGTGAAAGTCTGGAGGGGTGTATTTGTTTTTAAAGTTCTTCCAAGATGAAGGAAACGCCCCAGGGAAAATGTTCACCTTACAAGGAAGGTATTCTTAAGAGGTGTCTGTTCTAGAGTTTGACGAAACAGGGGAGTAAATTATTGACTGAGAATTATAGCTACCCCTTTTCCAGAGACCTCACACAGAGACATCGGGTGTCTCCTGAAGACACAGCATCTTCACTGTGTCTCTTGCTTACTTTGACTTTTGGGTT
Source organism: Nesogale talazaci (assembly GCA_004026705.1). Taxonomy (NCBI): domain Eukaryota; kingdom Metazoa; phylum Chordata; class Mammalia; order Afrosoricida; family Tenrecidae; genus Nesogale; species Nesogale talazaci. Next base: position 31,874 of record PVJH01022411.1, read on the forward strand.
TCCACTGGCCACTCCTCCTGTGGCAAATACCATTGGGTTTCTAAATAAGGCACACAGTTGAGGCTACACAAAAGTGGAGTGGTTGCTGTGTCAATATGAGTACAGCAGTTCTTGCCAGTACTTTGTGATGATGATTATGCCTATGTCTTTATAAAGCTCTTTGCCTTTATTCCAAGAGCCAGGGAAAACAAAATTTAGGTCTGCAGTTGGTGTTTAATTTTTCATTATTTTCCAAGAGGTTGCTACCATGGAATTTTGGTCTAGACCAGCAGTTCCCAACCTGTGGGCCGCAACCCCTTTGGGGGTCAAATGTCTTTTTCACAGACTTGACCTGATTCATAATAGTAGCTAAATTACAGTGATGAAGTAGCAACAAAAATAGTTTTATGGTTGGGGGGGGGGGAGTCACTACAACATGAGGAAATGTATTAAAGGGTCGCGGCATTAAGAGGGTTAAGAACCACTGGTCTAGACAAAGTCTTGATCAAAAAATGATGAAACTTTTCCATGTGACTTTATAAGCATTAAAATAGTAGGAATAATAGCATGTATCTTTAAGTTGACCAATAGTTATTGTGAATTTAACCTTATTTGTCTTTTTAACTGCTTTACTCTTTTTTTTTTACATCATACAGAATTGTTTTATTTTCAAAAATGTTAACCGCAAAGTCCTGCTTGTGTTCTTGTTTGAGGTGTTAGAGCATGTAGTAAGGGTTAGCTGTTCCTGTGCTGCAGGTACTGTATGCAGGGCTTTTTGATAATCAGTCATTAAGTTTTCTCAGTCCTCTGATGAGGGTTTCAGTACTACCCCTCGTACAGGTGAAAAGGAGTCCTGGTGATGGAGTGCTTGCATGCCGGGCTGCTCATTCCAAGGGCAGCAGATTGAAGCCCCCAGGCCCACTGCAGGAGAAAGACTGGCTTTCTACTCCTCTAGCGAGTAATACTCTCAGAAATCCACATGGGGCAGTTCTGCCCTGTCCTTTAAGGTCATTATGAGTCGGCAGAGACAGGATGACAATGAGTGCTGATTTTTAGGTTGTTGGGTTTTTTTAACAGATGAGAATGGAAAATAGAGCAAGGTTGAATGAATTACCCCACACCACAGTTATGGTCAAGTCGGAATCAATCCAATGGTAGGACTACATCTTCCTGGCTGCTTCATATTTTGCAACAATGGTGCTTTCCTTAGGTGCAGTTAGTTCGTGTTTGACTAACTCATGGTTGACATTTGAACCCACCCAGTATCCCCTCCTATAGAAGGAGGGCCTAGCTATGGGCAAGAGATCTTTATGGAATGGTGTACCCTGTAACAGACAGCAATGACATGAATTGGAATTGCCTCAATGGCAACTGAAGTTTACTCCATTTCTTAGCCATAGAACCGAGGAGAGATGCTGTAATTTAAACTACAAAAGAAATCAAACACACCATTATCATCATATGTATACTTTTTAAGATGTGAAAAGTACAGAAGGCAAATTTTGTTTCCATTGCAAGCAAGACCAATGTGCCCTATGAAATCGTTCCCACAGATCATAGCCTAAGCCACATTGCATAGTTTCATGTCTCTTACTCTCCCTTTAATTTTGTGTCTAAACTAGTGCAGCCCTATCATCTTAAACCTTCTTAACTCCTAGACTGCATTGTTTGGGACAGTGCCTGATGAAGGAAGATCTTAGGAAAGCCCTAGTCTGTGTGGTCTCCCTTGCAAGAACTGAAAGGGCCTTGTTTGTAGAGAGGCTCACAGCAGACTTTTCTGCTCTAATGAGCCAGTCCTGTCTGGGCATGAGCCCCGTGGGAGGGAGGCTGTGCAGGGTCCTGCAGTCTGGTTCCTCTGGGACTGGGCACAGGGAGGGAGGAATGGGGTGGGGTGGCTCTTCAAAAGCCAAGAGACAGAACTGTACATCTCATTGCAGGTTGGATGTGCTACTCTGTGGGATTGAAGATTTTAGCCACCCCCACCCCCAATCTTGTTATTTAGACCAAGGTAGTGATTAAATCTATTTTCATAAAGACTCTTTCGTATTGTTTCTGATGCAGAAGGCAATTGGAAGCTGTGTTTAAGTTATCCTGTCAGGAAAATATAAGATAGCTTATTAACTTCTTTCAAGCTATGAACAAAAGGGTATTTCAGATATGGGAAATTTTCCCAGGTACAGATGGTGACGCTTTTTGCCAAGATTTGCAGTTTGTCCCATCTCATTAAGTTTTCTGTGACCTGCAATAGTAGAGTTACATGTTCAGATGTGCTTTTCCATTTGGAATGTAGTAAGTGACCACATTTCTCTGCCTTAATTAGGAATTCTGAATAGGAATGAAGGAGGTGTGGGTGGTAGGGTAGACGAATGAAGGAATTGATAAGCAGTTTAAACTTCTGTATGAAATTAATGATATGAAATGGATATTCCCACTTAATTAAAAAAATTATATAAAAGAATAATTCCAGCATAATGTTTACTTGTGTTTTTAAAGGTTGATAGTATTTATTTGTATATGTAAAATAATCAAGGTTAGTCAAGAGACATAGTGCCACAATTTATATATCTTAAGTTGTGCAAGTAACAAAAATATATACTTAATAACTGATTTGTTCATTTGACAACAAATGATTGCAGACTGTCCAGCCACAATGATAGTCATTATGATAATCAATGAAAGATAGATAAGTTATCTGTTATTAGGATATAGTGTGTTGCGGGCAGGACTTTTTAAAATCACTTTATTGGGGATTCATACAATGCTTATCACCATCCATACATACATATATAGTGTCAAGCCCTGGTACACCTGCTGCCATCATCATTCTAAAAACAGTTGCTTTCTACTTGAGGTCTTGACATCAGTGCTTCATCTTTTCCCTTTCCTCCCATGGGCAGGGATTTTTTTTTGAGAGAGCCAGCCAGACAAAAAATAATGATGATGATGATCTATATTTTGCAGAGATTGAAATAAAGTAGTGTTCTGGAAAGAGCTACCTGCTAGAAAGCCTGCTAATTTAGTTTTGCTGGTCCTGGAATGGTTTGGAGAAGGAATCATTTAAACTGACGTGTCAGAAGGAAAGGTCAAGGAGATAAGAATACCATGTCTGAAGAACAACAGCCAAGACCCTAGGTCTGGAACGGTTTTTGGTTAATAGGCTTTCAGAAAGTGTTGCTTGGGAGTGTACAGTGAGTGGTAGTGGGCGGGAAGAAGGGAAGGGGGCCTAACTCTCCGGGCTTTGTTTACCAGAATGGTAGCTCATTTTAAGAGTCATCAGAAGTGGTTGGAGAATTTATGTAAGGTTTCTCAGGTGGGAAGTGTTTCCATTCTTGGCTTCGCACAAGAAAGAATTCACACCGAATCCTGGTTTGTGAGCCAAGGGAGTTTTTATAAAAGACAGAAATATCAGGTTTTACAGTCACTGAACACAGGCAACCTCATAGGACTGCACACCCACAAGGGGTGACCTGAGGCGAGAGAGAGCGAGAGAGCTCTCGAGAGAAAGAGAGACAGCAAGCAGAAGGCAGACAAACAGTGAAGAGGCAGTGGTCTTGCAGTTCATGTATTTAGGGTCTTTAGTTGGGAGGCATGGTAGAGGCTATTGGATAACCTCATTGGTTGAATTAAGCCCACTTGGTTAAGTTCGGGCCCACCCAGGTGTAGCACCTACCTGGCTCAGGGGCCTGAATTTGGGGCATGCCCAGTTAGTCTTTATGACTGGCTAGGTTGAACCTGATTCTCTGCAGCAACCTGCTGTAGGGAGTGAGGCTTTAGGCATGGAGAGGGACAACCCCCTCTCCTACTACCTAACAAATTCACACTGGGGCAGAATTGAAGGCACATTTAAAAATAATGACCACAGAAATTATATGGAAGAGATAGGACTGTAGTATCAGAATAAAAGACTAATATTACAAAAAGCTATACTATTAGAGCAAAATGATGCCAGGTGTTGTAGGTGGGCGGCTGGGCACTTGTGCTAGTTGGTTTTAGCAGTGGAACTGCATGGATTCAGAATCTGTCTTACATGGTATATGGAAAGTGAAATCCTTAGAATATCAGCTGTAAGGAGATTATTGATTGATGTACTGAAGATGCAAAGACAGGACAACCTAATGGAAAACTGGTTGGGTTTCTGAAATTCTGCATGCAAGAAATTGGCCAAGAACATAGAATCACTATTTTCAGCTAAGAGGTTAGATCAGTCCTGCCCACTCTGGTAGATTACTTAATGGAGTTGCCCTGCTGAGTCAGACTTACTTGAGAGGGAAAGACAAAAGATGGAGAGGTCAAGATTTCACTTTTGCCATTGGTATGTAGATATTATTCTAAGGAGTATAGTTGGGGAGTGGGGTAGAATTGACAAAGCCAAATGTATGGAATGCTTCTAAGAAGTCAAGATAAAAACCAAGAAGAAACCTGTTTCTTCAAGATCCAGAGTAACAGGAATGTCATTGATGATGAGAAAGAAAGAGGATACTTTCAGTGAAATCACAGACTGGCAGCTAAATGAGAATGAGGTTATGGGGGCACATATAGCAAGGAAATAAAAAAAGCTATAGAAATATTTAAAAAATTTATTGGGATGTGATGAGAGAGAAAGTCTAGATGGTCCATTAGGTGTGGTGGGTGTACAAGACCATGGAGTTTTCCTGTGGCTGGGAAACCAGGTCCGGATCACCCAGTGCCATTTCAGGCAAAATCCAAGACCAGGTTGAATCAAGAAACACCAGGTTTATTTCTTCAAAGTTCTTCATGGAAACAATGGGATTTATTGCATCCAAACTTCTTTTAAGATGAGTGAATATCAAGCAGGTTATATCTGTGGCAAAAACCAGATCTTACAATATTCCTAAGATCAA
>PVJH01022412.1:0-17904 GCA_004026705.1 Nesogale talazaci
TGTTGTTACTGGGTCCCATGCGTTTTTTCTCTTACTCCCCCTGTGTGCGTGCTCACGTCTAGTCTAGCCTGGGAGGCGGCTCTGAGGTGGTGATAGGTTGCTGATTCTTGTCCTCTGTTGGTCTCAAAATCTCGCTGCCATCCAGGCGAAGCCAACCTGTCGTGAGCCTGTGTGGTGACTCTTTCTCCCTCCCACAGAATGGCAGGTCATTTTGAACTGCTGACCTGCCGTTTTCAGCCTAACGAATAACCATGGCGCCACCAGGACTCTTTTCGGTTGTTCTCGGTGAACAGGAATCAACCGTTTTGCCTTGGATGGCTGCCTGCAAGCCTTTTAGACCCCAGGCATCATGCAGTGTCTTAGGAGGCAGGAGAGAGGCGCTCAACACATTTTTAGGCCAAGCAACTGAGATGGCCCGTGAAACAGTGACCCCAGACCTCCCAGCCAAGGAGCCAAATCCCGGGAGGTGTTTGAACGCTGTTAGCAGCCGCGGAGCTCGCCCTGGTGGCGTGGGGTACGCTGTGGGCTGCGATTCACGAGGTTCTCCGCGGCCTTCGAAGCCGCTGTGCCTCATTCTCTTTTGTATTTGTTTCATCGTTGTATCTTTCTCACACCTTTTGCTAGTTCACCTTGTTGCAGGTAGAGGAATCGGCCGTGTGGCCTCAGGGAAGAGCACAGCAGAGAACAGTCTTCACCACACCCGAACAGAGTGTGCAGGACAAAAGCAGTGTCCCCCCAGGCCCCCGTGGTCAGGGGCGTCTGCCATGTTCTCTGGGGCACGTTTCTGCACCCAGGCCTCACTTGCTGGAGACGAAGCAGCAGTTCCGGAAAGCGCGGGGGTGGGGGGTGTCGGGGTCAGTGGATTTGTGTGTTAAAGACACCACGGGAGTCAGTCGTTTCCCCTCAAAGTCTTTCCCCTGAGTCTCACCTCCATCCGAGGACCACTGGGCCGGGCATTTGTGGAGCCTCCTGTTTTCCTTGCTCCTTCCTCTGTCGTCATTGGAATTCCTTCTGGAAGACAGGTTTGTCCCTGCTTGCGTATGCACTCAGCCATGATTTTCTTATCCGGGTTATAATTCTGCGCTGCCCTTTAGTTTGTGGCTCACATTGTCCTGTTTGGGCCATGCCTTCAGGTTGCCTCCCCTGTCCTTGCGGAGTGTTTGATTTTAGTATTTTAAGCACTTCCTTCTTTTCTGGCACTACCCAAAAAACTCACTGCCATGGAGTCCCTGCTGACCTGTGGCGCCTCTCAAACAGGGTAGAACTCCCTCTGTGAGGTTCTGAAACGATAACTTCACTGCAGTAGAAAGCCTCTTCTTTCTCTCTTAGAACATCAGGTGGTTTCAAACTGCCGACCTTGGGTTAACAACCCAATGTGTAACCACTATGCCACCAGCGCGCCGCCCACGCTACAGTGAACTGCCTGCAGAGCTGTCTGACGCCTTTATGCCATTCTCTGATACTCACTGGGAAGCATTCAGTCCTGTGATTGAGCACCCATAGGAGGCCAAGCTCACTGCTTTCAAGTCGATCCCAGCTCATAACCAGTGACCCTACCGCACAGGGGAGAACCGTCCCATGGGTTTCCAAGACGGCAGCCCTGGTCGGGATTAAAAAACCCCGTCGTTCTCTGGGGAGAGTGGCCGCTGGTTACAAACTGCTGGCTGTGCAGCAGCAACCGCGCCACCAGGCTCCTCAGATAATGGTGATGGACGGCAGTCCAGAGCTTTTCAAAGCATCTAGCCATTCAGTTTACGTCAGAACCAGCTCAGTCACATTGCTGGGGTGGCCGTCAGAGACCCCCTATAGGGGGTCATCGCACTCCCTGCCATCCAGGCAGTGTGGCCTCGGAGCGTCCCTGTAGGCGCACCTGGTGGTTCGGACCGCAGACTCTGCAGATCTTAGCCAGAGCTCAGCCTCACTCCCACACACACCTCCTCACCGCTGTCTCTCGGGGTGTATCTGTTCATGTCCCAACCCCCAAACCAGACGCACTGCCACATCCCAGCGCCTAATCCCCCGCACCCCCAGAGCCTCTAGTGTTGTGCCTCGTACCATCGGTCCTGCCCGCCCCTCACCTGTCCTCCTTGCACACACAGCATTGCTCGTGTGTGAGACGGTGGGACTTGTGTGTGCACATCTACCAGCACGGCTATGAGCGGGTTCCCGAAATTTCATGGGAAGGTGCGTGGGTCTCCTCACCCTGCTCTCCCAGGAACTTTGACGTCCCCTCGCAGAGCTGCTTTGGATGTGAGCGTGCAGGCTTCTGTGCCAGGTGGGGCTTTCGGTTTCCTTGGACAGTGCCCCCGCCAGGGACGGCACGTGGTGAAGGGTCTCAGAGGGCAAGTGTGGCAGCTGTGGCGGCAGTGAGAAAGGCAGGAGGGTGGGTCACAGGGCATGTGGCCCAGTCTGCCACTGTCCCCTCAGATACAGACTTATGGGGGCTGCCAAGGTTCCCGCCCCACTAGGAGCCAGACCTTCCCAGCAGTGCCCTCTGAGACGTGCCCTGCATGCACACACACACACACACACACACACACACACACACACCAGTCTTCTGCCCCCGGCTCCATGCTGGCATTTGCCCCAAGTAGGTGGGGGGGCGGGGGGGGAACGGCACCGAGGGCCTCAATGTTTCTCTTCTCTCTTTGAAGCCAGGGCCGAGACCTGAGGCTGTGTGTGTGGGACCTGGAGGAGGGCCGGCGCACTGTCACGGACTCCGTGCCCCTCCCTCACGTGGGCTTCTGCAGGAGTGCTGTGCTGGCGGGGGCTCAGACTCGCTGGATGCTGGCTGTGCCGGGGAGAGGCACTGAGGAGGTGAGCACCCCCCTGCTCCAGGAGGACTCCCCATTAGCTGGGGTACACAGCTGTCCAAGTCTGCAGGCCCTGGGAGCTGCCTGAGGACTGTTGCTCTAAGGAGTGGGGCAGTGGGAGGAGCAGGGTGACAGGCCAGGACTTGAGACTGGCCACCGTGCTTTAGACCTGCCACCCATCCGTGTCCCCCCTGGAATCTGACCTACAGACCCACCGGCACCTCAGAGGACATCACCACTGGAAGCTGAGGCCAGCCGACAGCAGTGGGGCACCCTGTGCATGGGGTTGCATTGGCCCCAGCCCAAGAAGACTCATTCTGTCCTAAAGCAGATTTCGTTCGTAAATAACAAGACTCAAACAGGCATCTGTTTGTTCGTGATTGTGTTTAAATCCCCAATTAGGAGCTACAAGCACTTTTCTTGCCAATTTGCCAAAAACCTGTTAAAAGTTTTATTAATGTGAAAAAGAAAGGGGTGTGTGTTACCTCTCGGATGGCTCGCACCACCCAGGCACCCGGGGAGCTGTGGGCGGCGGCGGCCAGCCCGCTCCTGCTTCTGCGACCCAGAAACAGCCCACGTGGGCCTTGGCATGACAGCATGAGACCAGGGGAGTCCGGCTGCCTTCCGAGGTCTGAGGCCCCTCCTCTGTCATGGCCGCCGCCAGGATGGACCTGAGACCTTCCCTAGGCTCAGCGCACTAGCCTGTTTGTCCTGCATGGGGGCCTACCCCACCCCACCCCCGTCCCCGTCCCCTCCTGGCAGGGGCTCTGGTTTCCAGAAGCCAACCTGGGAGGATGGCGGCTCTCGGGTGCCCATCCGAAGTCAGCCTGGACTGGTGCTCTGAAAAGCGACCATGCCTGGCTGGTGTGGCATGGCAGGCGGCCTGGCTGGCTGCTCTTCTCTGAGCACAGCAGCCACCACTGGGGTGAGGTGGGATGCACAGTCTAGGGGAAGCACCAGCTCCCTGGGGGCTCAGGGTATGGGCCACTCTACACTGGCTGGGTCTTATGTTAAGGGGTACCTGGCCCCTCACACTCACATTTGGACCGTGGTGCACCCACACTCCTTCCCACAACACCCAGCTCAGGGCCCAAGCTGCCCTGGGTTTCACTCTCGGGTGATGCCCTAGCCGGTCTGCCCTTCCTGCCAGCCTCCTGCTCCTTGTCACGGTTTCGCTTGTCGACGGTCCAGTCCACACACACCCACTCAGCTGCAGGCAGGTGCCCAGGATCCATCTCTGAGCGCCCCGCTGTGCTGGGGCGCCTGGGCCCGAGGAGTTGGAGGACTTTTTCTCTCGTGTGCCTCTCGTGTTCCTACCGCCCAGCATTCTCTGGAAGCCTGCCCACCTTGCTGCTGACCCACCACAGTGCTGGGCCTCATTCCCAGGAGTCTGGCCAGAGGGAGGTGGGAGCAGTGAGCCCACGTCTCCCCGCCTGCCCGCCCAGTGCTGTGGACCCCAGCCCTCAGACAGGCTCACATGTCAGATGGTCAGGGCAACATGGCAGGCACCATGTGTGAGGGGGCCTTGAGGGGCATTCTGGGCTCTGTAGGTGAGGCAGCAGGTGAAGCTGCAGTGTTGGGGGTGGGGTGGGGAGAAGACACCGATGGTCCCCTGGCTCACAGACCTTGGCTCAGTGACTGTGCCTGAATTTCTCAAGAGAACCCCTTGGAAAGTGATTCAGATAACAGCCTTTAAGTCCCCCACACAAGTGGGCCACACAGGCACCCTTGACTCCCCGTACGGGTCACCATTCTGAGACAGAGGATGAGGGGCTCTGGGGAGGCGTGACCTCGGCCGTCCCCAGAAAGCCATGCTGGGGAGACACCATGGCACATGCAAAGGGGCCACACAGACATTGCAGCCACCAAGGGCCTGGCAGGGACATGCGGGGCCCCTACCATGTGTGACCTTTCTGATGACAGTGGGCCACACGTGTCCCCCATGCAATTCCTAATGCCATCAGATCCATCCCGGGCAGACACATGCTCGGGAAGGGGCCAGGGGGCTGGCCAGCCAGCACAAGCCAAAGCTCCTACTCTGTGGAGAGCGAGGGTGAGGGCGGAAGGCCGGGGCGGCAGCCAGGAGGGAATGCCGGTCACTCAGGAGCAGTGGGCGTTACGCAAGGGCCCCACAGCGCCCCAGCCCACGAGCCTGGGCAGCCTAATTAGAAGCCTGGCTCCCAGGCTCCTGCAGAGAACAGACAGAAACTCGCATCAGCCTGGCTAATCGCCTTAAAAGTCTCTTGTTTGTATAGCACAGGCTCGACTTGGCGTCAGCCCAAGTCAACTTGTTTTCTTCCTGTCAGGTTGAGATTCTGGAGATGCCATCCAAGACGTCAGTGTGCACCCTGAAGCCAGAGGCGGGTGCCAAGCCGGGCATGCCCATGTGCCTGAAGCTGTGGCAGGTAGGACCGTGCGCGCGTGCTCAGGACACGCCCTGCAGGCCCCGCCCGCCAGGGCCCTGAGTCACGCTTGCCTGGCCAGTGGGGCAGGCGCCCTTCTCCCCTGCCCTGGTCCCCCTGCCTTGAGGGGATTGAGCCAGCCAAGGGTCCTTGTCGTCTGACACCTGTTGGGACAATTCCTCACCTGCCCCCAGGGAGGGGGTCTCTCCACCTTGGGCCCCCTGGATGCCACTCTGCATTGAGCTGGGAGGGGCGTGTGCTGACCACCCCACCGCACAGCTCTGCTCTTGTGGGGCATTCCTTGGGGTTCCTGCCATTTTGACAGGAGAGCAGGCTCAGCACGGCAGCCTGGCCACAGCCACCCGAGAGTGAGTCCCACAGCCTGCCCTTGCCTCTGTTCTCCACTGCTGTTTCTGATGAGGGACAGGTCAGGGGCATTTGCTGGGCCTTTAACAGGAGCCGGAGTCCCAGGTGGGGACACAGATACCCAGAAGAAGGCAGGCCTCGATTCTGACAGGATGGGTCTCAGACTGGGAGGGGCCTCTTGGCCCTACCCACCTCTACTCAGAGGCCCCGGCCCTTGGCTGCAGTCCCTGGGTGCGCCCAGAGAGGAGAGACAGACAGCTTCCCACCCTAGAGGTCTCCAGCCCCTCTCCCTCTTTGGGGCCACTCCTGTGTGGAGTGGCAATGGAGGAGAGGATTTGCTTTGTTCACTTAGAGACAGTTCTGGGGAAGGAAATCGAGCCACCCCTGTCTTCTCCAGGGCCAGTGGTCTCCTGGAAGTAGACCACGGATCGGCAGAGATGAGAGATGTTGAGAGCACCTGGTTGCTGCAGGCTGCACCCCCCCCCCCCCCCCCCCCCCCCCCCCCCCCCCCCCCCGCCCGTTATGTCTGTTCCCTGGTGGTTTCTCAGCCACCCAGTGCTGGCCTCAGGCCAGGCTGGGTCCCTTCTTTGAGCTGTTTGAAGATGGCCAGTGGCCACTGTTTTGTAGAGTGACCAGGGACTCTGCCCGCAGGGCTTTGTCTCCACTTCACTGAGAGGGGCTCGTGCCTCCTGCTGTGTTCTCTTGAGAGCCCAACGTGGGGCCGGTGGGCTGGTCAGAGGAAGAAGGGCCTTCAAGGAGGCTGGGGCATCGGAAGGCCACTGGCTCCTGCAGTAGTCGGCCTGCTGCCTGGGTGCTGGGCCTCCAGCCCCTTCCAGGAAGTGGGGACGCTGTGTCAGAGAGAACACGGAAGCCGCTCTGGGTGCCTCATCCTGCTTTCTGGGAAAGGCTGCCCATTGCACAATCACGTAAGAATTCCAGCAGAAAAATGTGTAGAAACGGGATGTACAAACTTGTCAGGGTAATTAATACAGTTGACAGAAGGACAAATCACGTTTTGTTAGTTGACATGGCTCCAACGGCGTGTTCTGTTCAGAAAAGGCCACGCTCATTTGAAGTGCTTTTTCTCCCCAGACCAGGAGGTGCCTGCCCGAAGAGGGGGGCTGTGGTAGCTCTGGGGGAACAGCCCCCCTCTCCTCCAGTTTTGCTACCCCATCAGCTCTTAGGAACATCCCCCGCCTCACCCCCGGCTTCTGTACCCGTGTAGTAGGGACAGAGTGACCGAGACTGTTGTTTTTTTTCCTCTTGTGAACACGGGTATATTTTTCACTTCGTTCCCCAAACAGTGGATCCCATTTTATTCTGAGAGGGGGGGAAACCAAGGGTTGGGGTGGAACTTTCCACGGGCGCTGGCACCCGCTCCCGGGACGGGGCAAGGAGTCTGTGGGTCTGTGCATGGGGGGTGGACATCGTGCGTGCAGCTGACCAGGGGGAGACATGGGTGAGGCAGAACCTTGAGGGCCTTCTCAGCCCAGAGCCCTGCCCTGCCTAGTGGCCCTCCCTGGGAGCCTGCATCCTGGGAGAGTGTGTGTGTGTTGGAGGGGGTGGGCAGCCTTGGGCTCCCTGTGTGGTTGCCTGACCTCCTCCTTGGACCCAGCACCATGTCACCGAGGAGGGCTCTGTCCCCCTGTGTGGCTTACCCTGGGTCTGAGGGGCACAGCCCTCGGGATCCCTGACCCAGGTAAGAGTGCTTCCTGCAACTGAAACCACAGATGGAAACCACAGCCTCTGCCGCTGGAAGCTCCCCGAGGAGACCCCGGGCCACTGAGCACTCCACAGAGGACAAGCCCCTGAGAAGGGTGCCCAGAGAGATGTGTGCACACACACACGCCACCTCACCCCAGACGTCTTCTGAGAACCTGAGCCTTCAAGAACCTGGTGACACTGTGGTTGCTCACTGAGCCAGGTCAACAGTGCAAAACCACCGGCAGCTCCAAGGGAGAGAGAGGGCGCTGTCTCCTCCCGTGAAGATGGGCAGTCTCAGAAAGCCCACAGAGGCAGTTCTGCATGGCTGTCTCGGGTTACTGGGTCAGACCAAGCCCATGGCAGTGGGGTTTTGAGTCCGAGAAGCTTTACTCCACAGCAGCCCTGCCCTCGTGTTTGATTGAGTCTCATCAGAGTTGGTCTGACCCCTCATCCCTAGCTAAGGCCCCATGCCCTCTTCGTACCCCCTCGCCTGACCCTCTTGCTGGCCTCCTTGGGCTGTTGGAGGGCCCCGCTTGAGCGATAGCGCCACCCGAGCCTGCAGTTTCATCAGACTGCCAGCCCAGCCAGCGAGGGTTTCTTCCCGCATGCTGGGCAACATCAGGAGAGCCCCGTAGACCTCAGCGAGGACAGAAAGCGGTGCTCCGTACCCTAATTAGCACGAACCCTGTTAGCAACAGGTGGGAGAGGGCACTGGGGCATTCTTGGTCTGTGTCCAGTGAGGCATTGTTCCGAGCCCTGGCCTCCCCAAGGGCCAGCCCGGGGCAGGGGAGCAGGGATGTGGCTGCGGATGGCGGTTGACATTGCCTGCCCCCAGGCTCCAGTGCCGACCACTCCCTGCCAGAGGTGCAGGCCACGGTCCAGCAGGATCCAGAGGGAGCAACGCTCCAGGACTGGGGGAGGTGGGGAATGTGCACGAACACCCCTGAAACCTGGGGCGCATGAGGAGCCATGGGCACCACATATTCCCTGTCCATGAGGCCTCCCCGTCATCCCCCGGGGAGTAGGCACTGAACACAGGGTACCCTGGTGGGGGTGGCCATGGCTGTGCTGCTGTGTCCTGGAGCAGTTTCAGAGCCTAAAATGAATGAGGTGTCTGCCCAGGGTGCCGGGCCCTCTGACCCCATCCCTCATCCATCACAATAGCTCAGGGCTGGCGGGAGCACAGCACACACCCATCAGCGCTGTGTCGGCTTGCAGGGGTGCTGGGGGGGCAGCTGTGGCGACATTGACAAAGCACAGGAGTGCCATTTTTCATGGCATTAGAGCTCACGAGTTTCCTCAGCCTGGCGGTTCGAGACAGATGACTGGCCGGGCCAGAAGGGGCTGTGGGGCAGCGGGGCAGAGAGGGCAGCCTGTGCAGGGCCCTCGGGCTCCGGCTGCTCCTTCAGCCTCCATGCCCCTGAGTGGGGGCGGGAGCTGGCGGCGAGGGGCTGCCCAGAGGGCTGTGCGCTAAGAGAGATGCTTCTCCCAGGGTGAGGTCCGCCTGTCTCTCTCTCACGTGCTGAGTTGCTGCCCGTACTTCTTCCCAGCAAGCCGACTCCAGCCCTCGCCCTTGCCTGCTGGCCGGCTACGAGGACGGCTCCGTGGCCCTGTGGGACGTCGCCGAGAGGAAGGTGTGCAGTCGCCTGGCCTGCCACCCGGAGCCCGTCATGGCCCTTGACTTTGACTCCCAGAAGGCCAGGGGCGTCTCGGGCTCCGCGGAGAAGGCGCTGGCTGTCTGGAGCCTGGATGAGCAGCAGACCCTGAAGGTCAGTGCGGCAGACCCGGTGTCATTTATCCTGCTCTGCACTAACAGTCTGATAGGCTGAAAAAATATTTAGGCATGAAGAGGAGTTGAGCAGATCCCCAGCTAATTAATCACTGGGCGCGGGCGTGGCAGGCCGGTCCACAGGGCCGGCACAGGAAGGGGCCGTGGGGTGCATGGGGACCCTTCACGTGGTTTGGGTTTCTCCCGGCTCCCGGGTTAACAGCAGTCACGTCTTGTCCATCTAGAGAACAGGCCTGTCGGGTCCCAGAGTATCCAAAGCCATTTGTGAACAGTCAGAAGGAATTGATTAATCAAGAGGCGGGGGGCAGGGGGGTGGGGGATGCACGCGGGGGCGGGATCAGAAAACCCAATGTGGAACTGCGCCCGGGAGTCTGCCCTCTGTGGCCGTCTCCGGGCTGGCCACCCTCGGGAGCAGATGCTCAGGGCTGCACTGCCTCCCTGCCACCATCCTCAGAGACATGGCACATGGGCCTGGCACTCCCCGCCCACTGCTCGCCTGCACTCTGTGTCCCGTGAGGGCATGATGAGGCCCGGGGGTCTTCTGTTTATGCCTGGGTCTGGTGAGGGCCTGGGGAGGCAGTGTGGGGGAGGGTGGGGTCTGAACCCACAGAAGATGAGGTGTTAGAGTGTGTTCTCACCTGAATACTGACCGGCTTCTGAGGGTGGGAGGGGGTTCTTGAGGGAGCTTAAGATAGGTGACGAGATTTTAACATTGGTAAGGCGGGGCACCCTTGCCTCGGGGGGGGGGGGGGGGGAGGTTGATAAGAGGAGGAGGTATATTCCATTCCCTTCCCATCCTCCCACAGTTCTCCAGCTTGTGCATTCTTTCAAAAAAGTGGGACGTCTGGTCACTTTAGCTTAAGAATGCCCAGCCTTGACCAGCTTCTTTAATGAGGCAGGCAGTGCTGGGGGGACAGGCATACCCCCGTGGCAAGCCCGGCACCCCGATGTCTCACATGGCCTTTCTTCCCTCTCCCCGGAGAGACATCAGTGCAGCTGGGCCCCGGGCTCAGCCTCCCCCACCTGGAAGGTCAACCTCTACCCCAGAAGGCCACAGTCTGTAGCTTCTGAGAGGGACACTGCTTGCACAAGCTCCGTCTAGGTCCTCCTGCCAGGGAAGGGGCTCCCCTTAGACCAGCCAGGCCCATCCTGAGTGGGAGTGGCCAGCGTCCCTGAGCCCAGGGCTGGGCCGGGGAGAGGTGTCTTCCAAGAAGGTCCAGAACTGCTGGGAAAGGGCAGAGCTGCTGAGTGGGTGACTGAGTGGCCGTCACGGCCCTGCAGATGTTACTGAACTCTGAGCGAGCTCCACAAAGGGACAGCTAGGCCCAGGTGGGCCTCAGGAGGCAGGATCATTACAGTGGGGGGCTCCAGAGAACATGAGACCCAGAAGCCAAAGACTTGGGGCCCCCGGAGCCTGCCTAAAGTGCTTGACAGAAATAGGTCACTGGGCTGCCCTGCAAATGGAGGTCAAGGCCAGAATGAGGGTGGTGACCAGAAGTCATTGGGCTTGGCAATGGCCCTGGAGTGAGCCTAACCTGGCTTCCCTGGTGTTGTATTCTCTGGACAGAAGCCCAGGGAGAGAGAGAAGCCCAACAAGGGGGCTGGAGGTGGGACCTATGTAAGGACTCTGGCAGGTGTTCTCAGTCCAGGGAAGGTGCCCCTCCACAGGCTCAGGTGAGACCACCGCCATGTACCACTGGAGGCTTACCCCTCTGCACCCAGGTCAGCCGTGGGCAGGTCGCCAGTGAGCCCTCATGGTCTGAGAAGCCCCGGGGAGAAGGCAGCCCCCAGCTCTGCCCCTCATGGACCAAACCCTGGACCTTAAGGAACAGGCCTACCTTGGGGAGACCACTGAGCAGTCATTGACCCGAGCATCCATCTAGCCACGGGGACCGGCCCAGGGGATCTCACCCACCCTCCTGCTCCTGGTACCTCTCAGGGGCCTCTGCCCTCACTATGGCCTGGGCTTTGTTTGACCCATGCAGTTACCCTCAGCATCTTTCTTGGGGGCTGGAGGGAAGGCCCTGATGACCCCCCCCCCCCAGGTTCCTCTTCTGGTCTAGCCCAGTCCACTTGGCCTCCCCAGGCTTGTGTGGGAAACAGCTGCTGGAAGTTAAAACTTAAATTTATGGGGTGTGTCCTCGTCCCGAGCTGGTTTTACTGTATCGATGAATTTAAAAGTTAAAGCGGAAGAGTATTAATGAATTTAAAAGTTAAAGCAGAAGGGGAACCAGGCACTGCAGAAGGGAACGTGGTCGACATGATGTGTGTGTGTGTGGGGCGGGGTGGGGGGCTCAGCAGGAGGCCTCTGCACCGGGGTCCACTTCAAAGGAGGGAAAAGCTTTCAAGATGGGGCAGGCCAGCCTCCTTCCCTTCGGTGTGCAAGGCAACGGCCGCCCTGGGCGCTGCCGGAAGGAGAGCCCAGCTGTGCCCCCATGCTCCCCCTGAAGTCGGCCTCTGGGGCCTCAGGTGCCCCAGAGCCCCGGTCTTAGCAGGGAAGCGCTCCCGTCTGTGCTTTGCCAAGACAAGCACGCCAAAGCATCCCTAACCCCACCCCCACCCCCACCCCGAAGCAGGTGGACCCCCGTGCTTCCTCGTGGCTCACGGAGCATCCGCAACGAGCCCCTTACTTCCCCACGGGCCCAAGGACGCCACCGCCCCCCGGCCACTCAGTGCTCCTGCGCGGCCTCCGGCTTGTGGGCCACGTGGACCCCGATGCGCCTCACCTTGTGTCCTCTCCCCGAAGTCTCTAACGAGGCCAAATCAATCTCCCCGGCGAGCTGGGGGCCGAGACGCAGATGAGGTTTCCCTGCACCAGAGCATGGGTAATCGGAACCAGATGGCGCCCGCGCAGCTCCGCGCATTCCTGCTACCTGAGGTCATGCCTGCAGAGAAGCCACTTGGTGGCCAGAGAGCTCCCTCATGGGCCACGTGCGCAGGGCAGAGCTGGGGTGGCCGTGTGGAGGTGGTGGGGGGTGCTGGTCCCCCGGGACAGAATGACCCCGCAGCCGGGGAGTCTGACGGTGGCCCCAGAGGCCCCCTTCGCCCGTGGCAATGCTGCTCACGAGCTCGCCAGCTCCGGCCTCGGCTGTCATCAGGCCCAGGTGGCGAGCAGACTCCTTCCCCTGCACACTTGGGGCAGTGCCCGCAAGCCTTAAAGAACGCCCTGATTTATGGCCTGTGGTATTTTTAGGCCTTTAAACAATAACGAGGCCCCACCCCACCCCACGGAGCCCTGAGCCAGGAGACAGGTTGACCAGGCGCGTTGCTGCGCGGGCTTCTTCTGTGACCCGCTCCGCTTGCCCCGATGCCCTGGGGCCGGCCCCCATCTGCACAGCAGGAGCGAGAGTCGCCCGCCCTGCTCCCCAGCTCCGCCCAGGTGCTGCGTCGAGCATTCCTCGCTTTGAGGGAGCAGAACTTTGCTCCCCTACCCCCGCAGGCTCTGTGCCCCTGGCCGCCATGGGCCATGCCTCTCACTGTCCCAGGGAGCCCCCCGCAGGCTCGTAGCAAGTGAAGTTCCTGAGCGACAAGGACTGCTGGCAGTGCCAGCCCATGGCTCCCTACCCAGGCTTCCGTAGCCCGTGCAGCCTAGGGCTGCTGGTGTCTGCTCAGGCCCACTCCCGCCCACCAACCTTTCTTCACTCCCCTCGGTGGCATTATCAAGGGTACCCCACCCCCACCCCCACCCCAGGACAAAGGTTTGACTTTCTCTATCCAAGGTCACCCTGCTAAGCGGGGAGTCCTGCTTCCTGGTACCCTGCCAGAAGAAGCCCTGGGCAGGGCTATTCTGAGGCCAGTTGGGAAGTGGGGCTGCTATGGAGGCCAGCACGCCCATTGCCAGGGCCTGGGCCTACTACAGCGCACACAGACACAGTGTCCACCCACCAGCACAGCACAACCCTCACGATGGCTCGTCCACCAAGGGCGATGGTGAGCTCGCCCCTCTGAGTGGCCAGGAGGGAGTTGGCTTGGACCATGCCCTGTGGGAACCCAGGCCCACAACCCTTACCTTCCAGGGGCTCTACCTGTCACAGGCTGGATGCCCTCTCCTCAGCCCGAGTGCCAGGTACGGCCCCAGCAGGACGCAGGCTCAAACCAACTCTCTTCCTCCTGGGAAGTGTTCTGGTGTTATCCATGTCACGTACAGAGGGCTGAGCAGGTGAGCTGCAGCAGGGCCTGAGGACTGCTCGGTGACCTGAGACTGCCTGCCGCCCAAGGGGGTTGGGAGTATAAGGGACTCCATTCCCATTATTGCCCCAGCCACTGACTTCTAGCTGGGGAGGTGGGACTGGGTCCCAGTAGAACCAGAAGACATTCACCTCTGCACCATGGCCCTGCACCAGCAGCCTTCCTGCCCTCCCAGACTCTGGTGAGCTGGGCTGTCAGGTGAACCCTCTGTGGTGCCCCTGAGCTGACTCACGGCCCGCCACAGGGTCCTGCAGCCCCCGCCACCCCTGGGCTGCCCAGCACTGTGGGCCGGTGCTGCAGGGTTGCCCCAGCGGGGAGAGCAGGGCTGAGCAGTATGTGCTGGAGGTGACCGCCCCACCAACAGCCGCCAGCAGCCTGG
This sequence comes from Nesogale talazaci, assembly GCA_004026705.1. Taxonomy (NCBI): domain Eukaryota; kingdom Metazoa; phylum Chordata; class Mammalia; order Afrosoricida; family Tenrecidae; genus Nesogale; species Nesogale talazaci. Next base: position 13,642 of record PVJH01022412.1, read on the forward strand.
CAAGGAGATGTGGGACTCGGACGTGCGGTGCTCGCCACACCTGCTCTTCTGGACGTCAAGGCGCACCTCGTGGAACCAGGCCGCCCGCCGACAGTGAGTGGGTGCCACCGGCTCCCTCCAGTTTGCCAGGGGCCTGTGGAAGGCGCTCACAGTGGATTTGCCAGGCAAAACAGGTTTTTAATTGCTGGCTTGAGAGTTGGTTGGTAGAGCCTCTAGCTTTTCTGTTCACCCACTTATAAAGGAGCACCAAGCCCCTGCTACGTACAAGGACTGTTTTAGAGACTGGAATGCAGCAGGAAAGTGAATGTTCCTACTTTTGGTGGAACATTCTAGAAGAGAGGACAGACCGACTGACCCCCCCACCCCCCACCCAAAAAAAAGGGATAGGGACTGTACAGTGAAACGAAGTAAGGCGTGACAAGAACAGGAGCACAGGGGAAGCCCTGCACTGACAGAGGGAGGAGATTTGTGTCTCAGAAGGGGCAGGTAGGAGGTAAGCAGGTTCTCTCTCCAATGACTGGGGTGGGGAGCCAGCCTCCCTGAGGGTGGGAAGGGAGTGGGTCGTCCCTTCAATGACTATGGAGGAGGGGCGTCTCTGAGCAAGGAGAGAGGACGCTGCCTCAGTGGAGCATCAGGCCTGAGCATTTGCAAGTGCTGAGCAGCAGAACTGAGAGGAGTGGGCAGCAGGTGCTGGTGGCTCGTGAGAGGAGTGGGCGGCAGGTGCTGGGGGCACGAGGGAACAGCAGGAAGCCTGAGAGGGTTTGGCGTGGAGAAGCCACCACACCACCCGACCATGACCAGTAAGAAGGCCCCACGGAGGCCGGCTGTGGTGGTGACAGGAGGGCTCTGGTGCTTTCTTGCTGGGGCTTGGTGGAGTCAGAGGGGCTGAGGGTAGAATCCTCTTCAAGGTGCCCACGATGGCGGGACTAGGGTCGAGGAAGGTAGGGCCTCACGGGTATACTCACTTTGTTAACTCTTCCTGTGCTCTGGAAAGGAACTGGGGGCATTTGGTTTAGAGTGGTGATCTTCCTGGCGAGGTAAATCTTTTACATTACCTTCTGGAAAAGGACTTTTTTTTTTTGCCTGAAGGTTTATTTTGCCAACTGTTAATAAGGCTTTTTGGCCAAGTTTGTTTTGCTCTGTTGTTGTTAATTTGCTTTTTATAACTCTGATTTGATTTGTCACCCTTTTAACGCCCACCTCCCCAGTTGTGTGTTAGCATCATGACTCTGCTGCAATCTGTCTTGTCGCTCGACCCTGCCACCTCCTTGAGCCAGGCCCTCAGAGGTGGCCAGGGGCAGAGGCGTTATCAGGGCTGCCCGAAGCCTGGAAAGATCTGGGCTCCTCTGGGGTCACCAGACTGCCGTGCCCTGAGATCACGGGGAAGCCGGCCCCCAGGGACCTTCTCTTGTGGGGCTGGCCCCAAAACGTGGACCTACTTACTGTGTCTTTGGTTTCTATTCCCTTCAAAATGTGTTCTGTGTTCCCTTGTGATTCTTCACCCCATTGGTCCAGAGGTACCTTCGAAATGCGCCTTGTCGGTTTCCAGTGCGTGTTGACTTTTCTGGCTCAACTTCAGCTGCGTGTGCCTGTACGGTTCCAGTTAAGTGGAGATGTACCAAGCCTGGTTCCCGGCGCCGCACAAGCTCTCTCTTGATGAGCCTACACGTGCACTTGAAAAGTGCACCATGTGTTCTGCAGTCCTGGGCGGAGTGGCTGTCAGAGTCAATTAGGTGGACATGACTGGTGGTATGGCCCAGGTCTTCAAGATCCTTACAGGGTTCTCCATCTTGTCTTCGACCAGTTACTGAGCGAGGCTTAAAGCTTCCAGCCATGACTGTGGGCCTGCCTCATTCATGAACTCCAAAGCTCTGCTACGCGGGCCAGAGATGCTTGGGAACAGACGCCCTAATGGCAGGCACCTGGCTAAAGTGCTTGACTGCTAAAAGGTTGGTGGTTCAGACCCGCCAGTAGACCCATGGGAGAAAGATGGGGCAGGTGGCTGCTGCCACGATGTACAGCCCCGGAAACCCTCTGGGGCCCTGGCCTCATTTCAATGAGGAGTCCTTGTGTCATCTTGAGATCCTGTGAATCTCTTGACGCACTTCTGCCTTGCAGCCAGTTCTGAGATGAACATCTTCACCTTGGCCTTCTGATGCTTGCTGGTTTTGCCTGGTGTACCATTCCCCACCCTTTTACCTTCAACCCATCTTTCTGTTTAAAGAGTGCCTGTTGTCGACAGTGCAGACTTACACCTTGTCTTGTGTGTGTGTGTCCTTCCCGATGACCTCTCTTAGGTGGAATGTCTAGTCTGTGTCCATGTATGTACTGCCGGTGACTGAGGGACTTGCAATGAAGGCTGCAGCCACATCACTCCTTGCTGTCTGCTTCTCCCTCTGTTTTCTCCCCTCGTGTTTCTTTCTCACCTTTTGTGTGAACTAAAATTTTCTTCAACTTCTGAGCAGGACCTCCTCTTACCATCTCCAGCTACCTCCCCAGCCAAGAGGTTGCTCTCAAGCTAACAAGATGCAAGGCTCACCTTCTCCATCTAGAAGGCCCTTGTTGCCCCACTTCCCATCTCCCCCCAGGAGCCATAACTCCGTGTCCCGCTGGCTTCCGCTCAGGACAAGAACACAGGGAACTGTTGCCCAGTCTGGCTCCGTCCTGGTGAACGTTGGCTTGCCTGTGTGTACCATTTCACCCTTCACCAGCCCGTCGCTCTGTCACAGGTGACGTCCTGCAGCAATAGGGCCTTCTTCGTGATGACGTGGCTATAGCCTGTTGGACTGCTAACTGCAAGGTCAGCAGTTCGAAACCACCCGCCGGTACGTAGGAGACAGGTGGGACTTTCTATTCTCAAAAAGAGTTCCCGTCTTAGAAACTCACAGGGGCGGGCCTCCCCTGCCCTCCCCCATCGGCATTGGCTCGGTGGCAGAGAGTTTGGTGCCTTTGGAGTGGCCTATCCAAATTAAGGATGTGGACATTTCAGATTGGAAAGTTTTCCGGAGCTGATTTTCAAAGGACATCACCAGGCTTGATTTCTCACCTGTCTTTCCTGTGGGTAATGCCATTGACGCCTGTCCACCATGGTGGCCTTGCCGGTATTTAGAATACCAGTGGCAAAGTATCCAGCATCAGAGCAACACACAAGCCACCACAGTACGGCAGACTGTCACGCGATGGGTGATAACCACCTCTTGGTGGGATGCCATTTACCCACCCCTCTCCTCCTCCCGCTGCTGAAGTTAATGTCTGTTTACACACACATGCTTTTCCCCTTGCAGTCTGACTGGTTTTGCTTTCAGGCCTCAGTTGCTCTTTCAAAAGAGATCTTAGAAGATATATGTTTTTTCACATGGTGTTTTATGGATGAAGGGCCTAAATGTGCCATGAGAAACCACAGAATTCCTGGAAGCCGATGCAGGCGCAATGCGGACGGGCCTGCCGTCTAACAGGTATTAACAAATGCACTCCAGAGTTGACTGTGTGACAGTCGCACAACTCTTTTTAATCTATTGAAACTACCAACTTGTCAGCTACGTAAAATCGTTAAAATTTAAAGTTTTTTAAAAACACAAAGTAGGCAAAGGAGGGAGCACTCATAAAAATGAAATCTTTTCATCATTAAAAGGCTTTCCAAAAAAATGAAAAGGCAAGCTACCAATTGGGAGAATCTCTTCTGAAACCACTTAACCAGTCAGAATGGACTGACCCCAGTAGGTGTAAAACGTTGACACCTTTACAACAAAAAGACAAATAATCATAAAACAGGCGAAGAGAACGAGGAAATGGTCACCGAACACAAGCAGATCAGGCCAGCAGACCTGGCACTTCACAAAGGTGAGAATCAGAGCTGCAGTGAGAGGGTACCTCACCCTCTGGTGACGGGGTTGGGTGTTTGGCAGCAATCCACACGGCCCGCATTCGGGGACCAGCAGCCTCTCCGTGGGAGGTAGGTGGGGCCCTCTGCTCCCGTTAGCAATCAGTCTCGGAAACGCGCAGGGGCAGGTCCCCCCTGGCCCTTAGGGACACTGGGAATGGGCATGGACTTGATGGCCATGAGTTCGGCGCTTAGCGCACCTTGACCAGTCGTCCACTTTCTGAATCCCTCACGCCGTCGGCGTTGGCCAACGTTGAGCCGGCCCCAGGTCCGGCTCCTTTGGGTGCCACAGGGCAGGCAGGACTGCTCAGAGGGCTCCCTTGGCACCGCCTTTCCCAGAAGGCGTTTGCCACACCTTTCTTCTGCGGAGCTATTGGCTGGAC
>PVJH01022412.1:18004-36715 GCA_004026705.1 Nesogale talazaci
GGGGGGGGGGGGGGGGGGCAGCTAACCTCGCAAGAAGGATGAAGTTAACTTGATATCCTTAGGTCCCAAATGACAAAGATGAGAACAGCCAGGAATTGAAAAATGCATCCATGTCTCTCTTGCTCCCGTCCCATCGTTCTGTGAGTTACATAACCGGTTCTGCTGCCATAATCCCTGTATTGTTTTAGACCTAATCCTGCAGGTAGGTGAATTCGGTGTTCTTTGCCAGATCATTTGCTATAGTTCTCCAGTTATCTTGTATAAGACAGGAGTTAATCTCCTAGTCCTCTAAGAATAGCTTATGGGAGCAGTATTCTTTTGAGTTCTTACATGTTCAAAAATGTTGTGTCTATTGTTTTTATACTTGAGTGACAGTTGGACTGGGCATAAAATTTTTGGAAGCTGCTTCCCTTCTCAGTCATTGTAGGCATCACTCCACTGTCTGCCGGCGGTGGAACATTCCAAGGACTGCTTCTTGTTCTTCTTGTAATTGGCTGGATCTTTCCCACCCCTGCCTGCTCAGAGGACTGGATTCCCTATCACGCCCTATATTCCTAGTGTGAAGGACATCCTACCGCCTTACTTGGGGCTTAGATCACAAGACTTCAATTCTAGAAATTGAAACTAACTCTCTCTGTCCACCTCGGCGTCCCCCTCCCACCCCCCAAAAAAAATAAAATTGGTTCAATGAATGTCACAGCACCTCTGCCCGCCATTAATTTTCTCTTCAGTCCCCTCTTTGCTCCCACTTCAAGCTGCTCGTTTATTTTATACTCCCTATCTGCCTCATCATGGCTTTCCAGTTTCCCTTCGTGCCTTCAGGTATTCCCTTCCACTTCTTTCCTGAGTGTTGCCAGTCGTTCGGCTTTGTTAGCCCACACAGCTGGGAGGCTCCCACAGCGGCCCAGCTGGCCATCAGTGGTGCAGAGGAGTCCCTCCATTTTTCTCTCCCAACCCAAGGATCCGGTCGAAAAGAAGCCACAGACTGCTTCCTGAGACCTGTCTCCACCTTGCTCCAGAGGAGATAAGAGGCACACGTTGTAGGAGCCTGCATCCCCTCCCTGGGCCGGGGCCCCAGACCTCCGAGCAGGGGATGGACGGGTAGCGAGTGGAAGAGCGTTCACCTGATGGCTCCCCCTTCTGCTCTCTCGCAGGTCTGCAGAACTTACGCGCTCACCAATCCCGGCGTTGCTGACGTCACCCTCCGGCCAGACCGCAAGCTCCTGGCCACCGCGGGCTGGGACCACCGTGTCCGCCTGTTCCACTGGAGAACCATGAAGCCCCTGGCCGTGCTGGACTTCCACACCTCAGCCGTCCACTGTGTGGCCTTTGCCAGCGACGGCTTGCTCGCTGCCGGGTCTGGAGACCAGCGCATCAGCGTCTGGTCGCTCTACAGGTGCCCGTGACCCGGACGTGCTCCCTTCGGGGTTTCCCCTCCCGCTGCTTTCCTGCTCACAGCACACCGAGGAGTGGGGAGAACCTCCCACACGGGTCTTGACTTGATCAGGTGGAAAACTGGACCTCCAGGACCTCGGGGTGGGGGGGCCCGCCGACTGCAGTTCAGTACACAGAAGTCCGACCTTCCTCACCAGGCTACCTCTCCTCTGCAGAGCAACTTCCAGCATGCACCCAAACGTGATGCTGGGAGCTCCAAGACTAACTGAGCCAGACACCTGGGTGTCTTTGAGCCGGCCACCGAGTTGCCACGTCCCCGAGGGGCGTCGGCTAGGGTTCGTGACGAGTGCTGGTTCTGATTTACCAGTGACAGGACCCCTGGTGGTTGTCACTCAGGGAGAGACATTCGCGTCGACCTGGCAGCCTTGCCAACTGAAGCATTTTACAATAAATGTTCACGCACCTATCTACAGGCCTGAAAGGAATTCTTCACGGAGGTATCCTCTCATTCCCCTACTCAAAGCCAAGCGCCGCTCGGAGAGCACTGCACACGGGGTCGCCCCGGCACGCTCCTCCCTGTCGGTGCAGAGCGAGGGAGATGAGCGCAGGAAATGCCTGATGACAGTGACCGCACTCAGTGCCCTAGAAAAAGCGAGGCAGGACAAGAGGGCTGATGAGGGTAGGGAGTAGTCCATGGTGGTTCAGGACAAGGGCAAATATGTGCCAACAACAGGACATGGCTAGCTCTCCCCCACAACAGTGTCTCAGTGAATGCTGCCGACCTTCTCTTCAAGGGCAAGCTCGGTTCTAACAATTGAGTGCCTAAAAATTCATGAGTTAGTTACAAACCACTTCCACATTGTAGACGTTTCTAGAGCAAAATGTATCTCCTCATAGGTCTGGAAGCTAAAAGTCCAATTTATGTTTTCCTTCTTTGTTGGTATCCCTGGGTCTTCCTCGGGTCCTTGATATGGAGGTAATCCTCACATGGCGTCTACCTTCCAGAATACCTCTTGGTGTATTTTGGAGACAATACATACCCCAGGACCTTGGACCAATGGATTATATATATATATATATATATATATATATATATATATATATATATATATATATTTTGGGGGGGGCATCACTGCCCTCAGGTGGTGGGAGTAGGAGGCCCAGCCTTTGCTCTGTGGAGCTGGAATTGAACCTCCATCCCGCGCACAACCACTACGCCACCGGGGCTCAGCCCCCAATGGATTATATTGTCTTGCCTCGCAGTACATGTCATTTCATTACAGAAGGCCATTACATTGTGGAAAATCGGCTGCTTTACTTAAAGCGAACGGATTTAATCATGGAGTCAATTTATCACCTATAGCTACTCCATAGCAGCCCCTGGGAATTAAAGACGCGTTGCACAAAACTGGCCCCATTGGAAAGAAAAGGCTGGGAGGGCTGCACCTCCAGAGTGAGTATTGGGTGTGACAGGAGGGAACCAGTCACAGTCCACATCACACAGCTGCACTGGGGCAGTGCCAGGGAAGAAGTAACAACCAAATCTGGTAGTCCCTACCCAGGTCTCTGGCCAGTGGCCAGATCACAGCACTCAGAAGGTCCCAACCTGATAAGAATGTCTGGAAAGTAAGGCCTTGATTGGAAAGGCAGAGGATCCTCACGACTGGATGGGGGCGTGCAGGCAGGACCCATTGAGCTCCCCCACACTGTCACTCTTCCTTGCCAGTAGAAGCAGCCGATGGCCCTGCCTAAAGAGGTTCACACTTTGCCTTGAGAGCCTGTTTTTATCTCCAGGGCCATCCTGCGCCTGTCCCTGCCTCTAGAACTAGACTGCACTCTGGTTCCCTGTGAGGGGTTATGCTCCATACCACAAGAACCACATGATTTCCCCAGTCTATACCGATAGAAATTCAGCAACATGTGTGCAGGGCGTCTGCGTGGGATGGGGTCAAGGCAGCAGGAATGTAGTTGGGTCAAATTTATTGAAATGAGGGCTGAGCCCCGGTGGTGTAGTGATTGTGTGCAGGACTGCGGCCCACAGGGTTGGCGGTTGAAATCCAGCAGCAGCTCTCCAGGAGCAAGGCTGGGTCTCCTATTCCCACCAGGGGGCATTGATGCCCACCAAAAAAAAAAAAATGATTGAGGGCCGAGCCCCGGTGGTGTAGTGGTTTTGCGCAGGACTGCAGCCCACTGGGACGGAGGTTCAATTGCAGCAGTGGGGCCGAGCCTCCTACTCCCACCACCAGAGAGCAGTGATGCCCCCCCTGATTGAAATGAGCCAATTAAAGCAGAGGTTCTGGACTCGGTGCTGTAGCTCCGAAGGACTTGGTTGGTTGGTTGGCTGAGACATGGCCCCCACTGTGGCCAGAAGTGGCAGAGCAGTCTTGGTATATAGGAGATGGTATCTAAAGGCTGGCGGAGACTAGAGTGTTGGTACGGATTCACCAAGTCATACCTGCTTGTTCACCATAGGCCAAGGGTCCAGGAGACACGGTAAGGACTCTTGTTTGTGAGCGGAGCCCCAGCCCTGTGTGCCGTTCATGTCAGGAATGACAGAGCTGCCACCCCTGGAATGGGATTCCTAAATGTCACGGGGAGAAGGAGACACACACCCTTCTCAGGGAGTGGAGGCTGGGGGGGGTGGAGGGGGGAGGGGATGACTGTTCCAGCCCCCGGGAGCTGATGAGCACAGACCGGTGGCACAGGCTGCTCATTCGTGGAGTCCCTAGAAGTGCAATGGGGGCGCTCACTCCGAGAGTCCCGGCTCACTGGGGGGAGCACGGGGTTGCGAGCCAAAGACGCCAGCCTTGGAAATCTTAGGGAGTCCCTCTCCTCTGTCCTCTAGTAGAACTGGAGGCAGAATTGGCTTGGTGACCGTCGGCTGGCATTTGGGGTCCAGTATCTTCCCAGCCATGGTTCAGGTGACCTCTCTGGGGGAACGTGCCATGCAGTGCTAGTGTGGGCCTGGCCAGGCAGCCCCTTGTCCTCGCTCATGGACCCCCTGGTGACCTGTGAGAGTGTCTACACCAATTGTCCCGCACCCCATGTCCTGGACTCACGGCCCCAGGGCCTCCAGAACATCCAGGGGCATTTTCCCATGGCTGACGTGGCCAGAGTTGCTGTTGGCGCTTCAGGACCAGACCAGACCCACCTCACATACCCTGCGCTCTCTTCGACAGAGATGTCTGCTGGGATCCTGGCACATTTGCGACAGGACACCCGAGTGTTTGCTGCTGCTACACAGACACATTTGTTTGTGCCCGGCAGCGCGGCCGTTCTAAGAGTATTTTGCAGTAAGTGTTCATTCGCATACTTGCAGGCTGGAAGTAGGAATTCTCCAGGAGATCTGTCCTCATTCCCACCACCCTCAGAGGCCCCAGAGACAGGGCTGCAGGCATACTTCCTCGAGAGGGCACCGCTTGGCATCTGCTCCAGACTCGCCTTCCTCCAGCCATGGCACAGCCACGTACCCACAAGCGCTGTGTGGATGCATGTGAGTCCCTTTGTGGCCACTCTTGGCAAGTGGGCCTTGGCACTGTGGGGGAAGCGCTGTGAGAAAGGAGCTGGTGATGCTGGGGGCCGAGCAGTGTGCTTGGAGCGGCCACAGCAGCCCCATAGCCAGATGGGAGTGGAAGGTGGGAGTTAGAGGCAAGCGTGCCTCGTGGGGTACTTTGCACACCCAGCAGGCCCAGGCTCACGGGGCCTGCCCACCCCCTGGATCATGCGCTGCCCAGGGACACGAGTCCACGAAGCCCACAGTGTTTGCTCCAGGAATCGCACTGCGGCAACCTTGTCTCTTCCATTGTCACAGTCTGCAGAAAGGGCTGGACCCGACAGCCAGAGAGACAAGGGCCCCAGGCACGAACACATTGGCCTGAGTTGCTCCATCCAGAATTTCCCAGGTGGGCAATGAGGCGTCTTGGGAGACAGGGTGGGGAGAAGGACTGGAGACCAGGTCTGAGACCTTGTAGCTGACCCCAGCCCAGAAACAAGGCCGGCAGGAGATGGCCAGCCAAAGGTATCCATAGTGTCCCAGGGACATCTTGTGGCCAAAACTTGCATGCTAGCTGACTGCATCGGCCCTTGGGGGAGCCTGTAGGTCTGGGGAACTCAACGTCTACTGGAAGGGGCTCGGGATAGATTCCCATCCGCCAGGCTTGTCCCGAGGTTCCTAAAGCTTCTTCACAGGTGAGGAATGACTGGATGGAGGGCCGGCCCCACTGCCTGCACCACAGTGGTTAGGCGTGAACCCCATGTGCCTTGTGACCTCAGTCAGCTGAGGGCTCTGCCTACCAGAAAAGCCCATGTTGCCTCTGTGGCCTCTCAAAGGTGTCCCGAGCCAGGCCATCATGACAGACGGAACTGCAGAGTCACAGTCCCGGAAATCCAGTGGGGCAGGTCTACCCTGTCCTGTAAGGTCATGCTGCGTCAGAATCGACTCCCAGGCAATGAGGTTGGTTGTGTTGTTTGGTTTTTGTAAGTCTGTTGGCAAACCTCTTTCACCAGGGCGGGGGGCGGGGGCCTTGTCATTGGCTAGACGTGCCCCTGATGAAAGCTGGTCACCATCATCACAGCACGCGGGGCTTCAGGGACCGCTGGCTGTGCGTGAAGTGCTTTGGCCAGGCGCCCCTCTCACGTCAGAGGGGAGACATCACTGTCTCTCGGATGGCAACGCTGCCTCTTGGCACCTGGTGGGAATGCTGGGGGGGACACAGGGCCCCAGCTCCTCCTGCAGGCTGGGTAACAAAGGCTGCAGCCGGTGAACAAGCATCCTCTCAGCTCACTGCCTCAGGTCGCCCCGGCAGACGTGTCCTCCGCATGTCTGCCCCAGTGGAAAGCGCTGCTGGGCGCTGTCCACTGAGCCCTGACCCCCCGTGACCCTAGGTGTCAGGGGGAAAGCCTTGTAATCGGCCGCTTCAACTGTGCCGCTACTGTGCACCATCTCTCAGAACGTGTGACAGTCCCTGGGATGTTTGGTCCTGCCTTGGGAGGTGTTTTTGGGCTCGGTTCTCTGAGAAGCGAAACCAGTGAAGCATGGATTTGTATAGAGAGAGACACACACCTCAAGGAGAGGGCTTATTTTGGTTGGACAGACTTCCAAGTTCCCAGTCCACGGGTCAGATGTCAGGCTGGAGGCTTCTCGTGACTCACAGTTGCAGAAGCTGAGGAACCCAAGGTCAGCAGGTCAAGCAGTAGGTGGTCTGCTATCTGTGGAGAAGAATGAATCCAAAGGTAGGGAAGGTGCTGCCTTTTGATTGCATGATCTTTTTATTTATTTTTTTTTGGGGGGGGGCGCATCACTGCCTCTGGTGGTCATGGGAGCTACCCAGTGCTGCTCCTGGGAGCCACCGCAGGGTTTGAACCGCCAAGCCCACGGGCCGCAGTCCCGCACTCAGCCACTTACGCCACCGGGGCTCAGCCCGATTGCGTGATCTTTTTATTGTAGTAGTTTAAAATCTGTATTAAATATATGTGATGGTGACTATATTAAATACATATTGAATGCATATGTAATACATGGAATATGTACTACATATATATTATCTATATGTACGGTTACATGTTGGACTCTTACAGGGTATTTGAAAATGATTGCTGAAAAAAAAAAATTCACGGTCTGCAAGCTCTTTTCACTTTATTGATATGGTCCTTTGATGAACAAAAGTATTCAATGTTTTGGGGCTGAGTCCCGGTGGTGCAGGGGTTGTGTGCAGGACTGCGGCCCACAGAGTTGGTGGTTCAAATGTTGCACCAGCTCTCCAGAAGCAAGGCTGGGCTTCCTACTCCCACCAGGGGGCAGTAATGCCCCCCCCCCAAAAAAAAGTATAGCCCTTCGGAGCAATGTTGTATTATGCTCATTTGGGTGAAAAAAAAAAGTATTCAATGTTTTTATGAAGTCCTCTTCATCTGTTCTGACTCCCAGGATCAGCAGACAATATGGCAGGCTGCTGGCTCAAAGACAGAGAACTGGAGGTCAGATGAGGAGCCAGGAGTACCTTCTAGAGTCTTCAAATTTTGCAAAGCAAGTGAGATTTTCCAGAATACACACACACACAAATGGATTTTTTCCCATGAAATTTTTGAAACTCCCATTGGAAGCTGGCCAGACCCCCGAAGAAACACAAGGTTCCCAGTAGATATGTTCTGCTCACTTGTCATACCTAAGTTTCTAGGGGATAGGAGTCTAGGGTCTCTCAAGGTTGTTTCCAAAATCCCTGCTAGGGCTGGATCCTCTCTAGCCCCCAAAGTAGTGGGAAGAGTCCTGCCTCCTGGGACTCTAAAACCAGGCCCCGGCTGCTTGGCCATCCACGGCCCCTGCCAGGGGCCTCCTTCATAGCATTGTCAGAGCAGTCATGCTGACAACTGGTGCCTGCTGGGCAGAAGAACGGGCAGGCGCCCCCTTCCACCAGCATGGCACCACCTCTGAGATGAATAGGGACAGGGAGGGTCCAGCAGGCAGGTGGTGGCCCCTTCCCAGCATCTGCTATGGTCAGGACTTCCCCTAGAAACTGACCCTGAAGATCTTACCTCCAACCTATACGGCAGGTAGGAGGAGGCCCACTCCACCCAACCAGGTGAGGGCGGACTCCTCACCACCACCACCACCACCCCACAGCTCTGCTAAAAGACACACACACACACACACACACACACACACACACACACACACACAGTTCTGTCGTGCAGGCACGTTCACAATTCCCCACCTGACCCGTCCCACCGTGGGTTTTACAGACAGGACACCAGGCAGGGCTGCCTTGTCAACGCAGGCATCAGGAGTCACCTGGTGCCCGGAGCTGATCCAGAGGGAGCCGTCTGGCAGCGCAGCACAGCCCGATGTGTTGACGTTCGGAGCAAGTCTTTACACCCCTGGTCCTCCCACCCTGCGAGTGAGTGACACGCAGTTGAGTGGTTCCCACCTGCGTCTGTGCCAAGAAGCCACATAACACCCTCTGCACAAAAGAGCTGTTTGCACAGAGGAAAAACATTCCTTCAGGGGGTGCTTTAGAAAATGCCTGAGACTCAACTAGCTAGAACTTCATACGGAATCCCCAGGGTGCAAACAATACGCCAGCCCAGGCGAGACTCCGAGAGAGCTTGCTGTGCACCTGTGCCACGGGGCACAGGCTGCCCTGGCTCCAGCACCGCTGCCAGGGCACCACAGCTGCTCTGGCTTCCCCTCCTGGGGGTGGGGGGAGGGCTGGTCGGAGGGGCGGAGGGGAGGTGTGCTTAGACTCTTTTGAGAGTCAATCCTTGGAACGGCACTTCCCGGCACTTCCCCCGTTCCTGTGAGAAACCTCGGCTTTGGGCCTGGGAGCTCAGCAGGTCAGGGTCCCTCCTAGGCGCTTAACTTTTCCAGTTCCAGGAGCCCCAGCTGTGCCTTCACACAAAGTGTGTGTGTGTGTGTGTGTGTGTGTGTGTGTGTGTGTGTGTGTAGAACAGACCAAGGGACTTCAAAAAGATGGTGGGAAAACGCCGTTACAGTTCCACCCCATTTCTCCATCAACTTTTCGAAGCCCACTCTGACACAGCAAAACCTTCACCAATTCAGCCAGGTCTGCATTCGGTAACATTCTCCCCTCCGTCCTCTCACGACCCACAAGCAATGGCCATGGCAGCAGCCGTCAAGAAATCAAATGACGTCTTACTTGGATCCAGTCAGCTGAAGACGACCTTGTTAGGGTATTAAAGAGCACGAGGGGGTTTCAAAAGGTTCAAGGAAAACTTCATTATCTTTCAATTCTATCTTTCCCACAAGCTTTTTGAAGCCCCCTTCTGTGGGGATGTGTGTATGCATACAGTCAACATCAAAGATAGTGGGGCTGAGCCCCGGTGGCGTTGTGGTTGTGTGTGGGACCACAGCCCACTGGGTTGACGGTTCAAATCCAGCAGCGCCTCTCCAGGAGCAAGGCTGGGCCTCCCACTGCCACCAGAGGGCAGTGATGCCCCGCCCAAAAAAACATCAAAGATGTTTACATAATGTACCCATCACATATAAAACATGTATGTATAGTTTTCCCTTCATGCCTTTTTTCCTCTGATTCGGATTGATCTCATTAAAGCCCATGATAAACTTTAAAAAATATATTCAAGAGCAAAGATGTCACAATGAGAGCGAAGGTGCACCTGCCCCAACCCATGGCCTTTCCCATGGCCTGGTATGTATGTGACAGCGGGACCAGGACTAGAAGGAGGAGAGAAGAACCAATGCTCGTGTATTACAGTGTTGGCCACACAACATGTTTCACCAGCTAGTCAGCTCAGCTCCTAACCAGTCTGTACAACAGGGTAGAACTGCCCCTTGCGGGTTTCCTAGATGGTCCTTTTTTTTTTTTTTTTAATCACTTTATTGGGGGCTCTTAACAGCTCTTAGAACAATTCATGCATCAATTGTATCAAGCACATGGGTACCTATGATGCCATCATCATTTTCTTTTCTTTTCTTTTCTTTTTTGGAGCATCACTGCTCTCCGGCGGTGGGAGTAGGAGGCCCAGCCCCACTGCTGGAATTGAACCTCCGTCCCAGCGGGCCGCAGTCCCGCGCACAACCACTACGCCACCGGGGCTCAGCCCCACCATCATCATTTTCAAAACATTTTCTTTCTACTTGAGCCCTTGGGATCAGCTCCTCTCTTTCCCCCTCCCTCCCCCACCTTCGTCAGCCCTTGATAATTTATAAATTATTATTATTTTCATATCTTACACCATCTCCCTTCACCCATGCTTCTGTCGTTCATCACTCTGGAGGTGGGGCGGGGTTATGCGTCCACCATTGCTACCAGTGTCCCCTTTCTTCCCCTTCTCCCCCCACCTTCCTCTACCCTCATGGTACCGCTACTCCTGGTACTGTTCCCGAGGGGTCTCTCTGTCCCAGAGTCCGTGTGTTGAGAGCTCTGTTCTGTAGCCGTGTCTGCACTCCGGTCTAGCCAGATGTGTAAGGTAAAGCTGGGGTCATGAGAGTGGGGAGAGGGAGGAAGCCTTAAAGAACTAGAGGAATGCCATGTGTTTGGTCAGTGCTATGCTGCACCCTGGTTAAATTGTCCCTTACGTGTGGCCCTTCTGTGAGGGGATGTCCCCACTCTGACCCCCTCCCCCTCATTCGCATCAATATAATTGTTGGCTTTGGGTCTCCTGGTGCCTCATACCTGGTCCCATCAACACCCTGGGATCACACAAGCTGATGCGCTTCTTCCACAGACTGTAAACATATTTTTTGTTTTACTTTTTAAGACTAACTCGAGGAGCCCTGGTGGCACAGTGGTTGCACGTTGGGCTGTTAACTGAAAGGTCGGCAGTTCGAGTCATTCTCAGGAGAAAGATGGAGCTTTCTACTCCCAGAAAGAGTTAGTCTTAAAAAAAAAAAAAAAGACTGTAAGTCTTTATGGGAGCAGAAAATCTCTTTTTCTCTCAGAGTGGCTAGTGGCTTCAAACTGCTTACCCGGTGCTTAGCAGCCCCACTCGTAACCACTAGAGCACCATGGCTCCTGGTGGTTAGCAAAGACAACGGGATCTGCCGTGGACTTCCTGGAGAATGAACGAATCTGTCTTGGTAGAAGTGGAGCCAGCTGCTCCTTGGAAGCGAGGATGGGGAAGCTTGCTCACACGTACTCTGGGCCAGTTTCCTAGGCGGGACATCTCTAGAGAAGGACAGCATACTTAGAAAAGTGGAGGGTCTGCAAAATAGAGGAAGACCCTGCAGGAGATGGATGGGCCCAATGACTGCAACCACAGGATCAGACACAGAATGGCGCGCGACCATCTAAGACACAACTCTTGGTCTCTACGCGTCGGGAGCAAAAGGAAGAGAAGGAAGGCGAAGACACAATGAAGAAACGAGTTGACAGCACAGATTACCTGCCCGAACTATAGCTTCTTCTACCCTGAGACCAGAGGAACTAGATGATGCCCCGCTGCCCCAGAAGTTCTGATCAGGACCCCACTAGCTCTGGATCCTGATAGAAGAGGGGTGGGGTGGGGGATGATGGAATAGAACCTCAAATTCCTCAAAATAAAACAAAGTGAAAATCAGACCTAGTGACCCAGTTGAGACTGGAGGACTCTCCAAGATGATTGTTTGAGATGCTCTTTAAACCTTGAGCTCAAACAAACCCGAAGTCACCTCGTAGTTCGGGAACAAATCAGCTCAAAAGAATCCCTTCATCCATCAGTACTATGCTTCTGCAGGGGGGAGGGGACGGGGGGACCCACGTGAAACTAAATGGTCAACAATGACCTTAAAACAAAAGAAAGGGGCTGAGCCCCGGTGGCGTAGTGGTTGTGCGCGGGACTGCGGCCCACTGGGACAGAGGTTCAATTCCAGCAGTGGGGCTGGGCCTCCTACTCCCACCACCGGAGAGCAGTGATGCCCACAAAAAATAAAATAAAGTAAAATAAAATTTAAAAAAACGAAAGAATATAAGGAGCAGGACAAGTAGATGAATAACATTCAAACAATCTCAAGAGAGATATCCCAAAGGTCAACAATGCTATATACAACTTGCTATGCAGAAACCTGACTGCTTCACCCAAAACACGAAATGTTATTTTAAAAAAGGATAAAATTCAAAAATCAACAAGGAGTACCATATATCCTTGAGCATAAGCTGAGTTTTCCAGCACATTTTTAAATGCAGTATTTGTGATAAAATTGGGTGCCTCGGTGGATAGTCAGGTTGGCTTATACCTGAGAATATACGGTATTTGTTTTCCCTTATGATCCGTTTAGATTTGTTCTCGTTTTTTATATCTTTTCCCATTTCTGATTACAGTTTTTATCTGTTTTACTTTGTTACGGTTGTTACTTGTGTGCGTGTGTGTTTAAGCATTTTTTCTATATATGACGTCCAGGATAGATGAATCTATAGAGACAGTAACTGGATTACTGGTTCCTGGGGGGAATGGCGGGGAGGAGGGGGTGGGTGGGGAGTGGGGAGCTGTCGCAATGAGCCCAAGCGTGAAGAAGGTGTTCTAAAACTGGTTGTTGTGAGGATTGTACAACTCTTCTTGGTGTGGCTGGACTATTAAATTGTGGGCTATGTGAATTGTATGCCAATAAAACTATCAGGGGACAAAAGTACAGATAAGTGAGATGCCCAGAAGTGGCAGAAAGGGAGGCCGGGTGGGACCTCGTGCTCCCATTGTCATAGGACACCGGTGGCAGGAGGGTCTCGGGCTCTAGTGTGGACAACACCCAGCCAGCTCACTGCGATGGAATCCACTGTGAGCCCCCGTGCTCAGTGCTTCACACAGCATACCACCAGCACCCCGTGCGTGGAATCAAGGAGTTGCCACCCCTGAGTCCATGGAACCTCATCTCAGCCCTCGAGAGAAGAGCAGAGGCAGGTTTCCAAGACCGCCTATCTCCCCGGGGCCGGACTGCAGCCTTTTCCTCTGAAGGGGTCGCTGGTAGGCTTGAGGCCAGGGTTTCATCCACAACACCACCGGGCCCCTCCCTTCTGCCGCCTCAGGTCAATATTTGCAAACGAATGTGCGCCCCTTCATCTGAAACTCACAAGGAGCTCCCACCTCAGGAAAGAGGCCACGTATCAGGCTCTGAAATTGAATGGGAAAGATGGGACGGTCACTAATTGACCCGTAGCCCAACAACAAGTTCTGTTACAAGGAGACTTGGTCAGCGGCTAGGACTCAGGTCTGGTTGGCTCAGGGTGACGGCATCTGCTCCTATGTGCCTCCTGGGGCAGGGCTTCAGCAGCCCCAAGACAGGTCCCCTTCTTTCTGATTTAATGTGATCGGCATGCCCAGGCCTCAGGAGGCTGTGGAGAATTCATCTTAAGAAAGAATAAGGAAAACTAGGGAGAGGATTTTAAACCATCAGTGAATTTCCTGAGCCAATTTCAGTGAATTGCGAATACGGCACACATGGTGTGGCTGGACTATTAAATTGTGGGCTACTATCCTTTCCAAAATGTGTCCTTTCCAAAATGGGTTTAAAGCATCAGTCAAGTCTGATATGTAGGGGCTGAGCCCTGGTGGTGTTGTGGTTGTGTGCCGGACTGCGACCCACTGGGTTGGCGGTTCAAATTCAGCAGCAGCTCTCCAGGAGCAAGGCTGGGCCTCCTACTCCCACGAGAGGGCAATGATACCCCCCAAAAAAGTCTGATATATATGCTTGTTGTTTGGTATTATTCAAGTTGTTTCCAATTTACAGTGACCCTATGTGCAGCACAACAACGCACTGCCCATTCCCACCTATCCTCACAATTGTGTCTTTTCATTAAATATCCAGATGTGCTTCATAAGAAAACAAAACACCTTTGCCATCCACGCTTAGGTGGAGGTGAGGGTGGGGATTTACTTTGGTCAGTCCATAACGAGGAAGACCTTCCAGGAGCTGGAGGGACACAGTGGCTGCACCGTGGCCTCTGGCATCACAGTGATGGTGAGAAGAACGCCAGAACCAGTGGCATTTCCTTCTGTTGTACACAGGGCCACCATGAGCCCAGAGCTTGATCTGCCACACCGAACAGCAGCAACAATAGCCTCCATACATTTTGATGTACTCACTGAGGTCAACTAATTCACAGAGAATTCTTCATCACACACCATGTAACGTATGCATCTGGACACTGTGTAGACCAATTTGTTCTTGGAGTTGGGAAATTTCAAACAAACCCAAGAGAAGAGAGAAATAGAGGGGGTGGCACATTTATCAGTCCAGCTGACTCTGACTGTGGCTCAGGGCTCGCTCTCTGTGGACATAGAGATCAGCATTGGCCAACTCTAGGGAGACCAAGTCCCCCAGAGTCTTCTGGCTGCTTTAAGAGCCCCCATACATGTCCAGAAGTCCAGTGTCCTTGGGGGGAGGGGGAGGGGGATGTTTCTGGTCTTCTCCGATGAAGAACTTTCAGTTTCTCATCCAGAAACACCATTAAATGAGAGTCGGCCAAAGAACTCACCAGACATCTCCCCATCTTCTCCAGGACTGGGCGGAAGGTGGAGTCTACATTGATGGGAGGAAGGACAGGAGGAGGAGGGGCACAGGTGCCCAGCAGGACTGTGCCTCAGGTAGAACAAGCACCCTCCCCATCAGTCACCGTCTGTATCAATAGTTGGTGGCCCAGGTCTTAGGGTTTTGATTGGTCTCTCGAGAATGTGCTATTTTACTAATTGTCGATGTTGCTGTTAGACACCATTGAGTCGCTTCAGACCTACAACAGCCCCAAGTACAACAGCCTGCCTGGACCTGCGCCACCCTCTCAATATGTGTGACCCCATTGTTGTGGCCACTGTGTCAACCCAGCTTGGTGAGAGCCTTCTCTTTCACTTTCACTTTTTGTTTGTTTTACTAATTATAAGGAACGAAATCCTGAAACCAAAGCCCCTGCCATCGAGTCGGTGTAGCATCGCATAGCCACTGTGCGCAGAGTTCCTGAGACTGTGAGTCTACCGCGAGTCTGTGCGGGGATGAAGTGCGCATGGACCGGTGCTGTCTCATGGCCTCCCCATGTATCATAGAAAGTAACACTGCCTGGCTCTGTGCCAGGCTCACCACTGTTACACTGGAGCCCATTGGAGCAGCCACTGTGTCAGACCATCTCCTGAGAGGCTTCCTCTTTTTCACTGATCTTCAACTTTACCGAGTCTGATGTCCTTCTCCAGGGATAGGTCCCTCCTGACAACATGTCCAAAGTATGTGAGATGCAGTCTCAACACCTTGATTTCTTTTTTCATTTTCAAATATACATATAGATTCATTTTAAACAAAGGTTTTATTGGCACATAATTCATATAACATGCAATTCAACAGTTATGAGTGTTATGATCATTACCACAGACAATTTTAGAACATTTTCTTCTTTCTTGTTGTTATTAACTCCCTATTCCCCTCAACTTCCTCTGCCATACCACCAAGAAACGATTAGTTCAGTTATTGTCTCTCACAATGTACCTATACTAGATTTTGTATACAGAAAAAACATGCAAAAATAATAATAAGAGATGAAAGCAAAAACATACCAAAAAACCCAACAACAATAATAAAATAAAGCAGAGGTAACCCTCAATAGAAAAGGAAGTAGAAAAGATTTAAAAAGCTGGACCAAATTTAAAATGGGTAAAAAGAGAAATCAAATGACAAGTTGTTAATTGATTTTTTTATATAAATAATCTTTATGGGGGGGCCTCATACAACTCTTATCACAATCCATACATCCATCCATTGTTTGCAAAGCACATTTGTACATTTGTTGCCATCATCATTCTCAAAACATTTTCTTTCTACTTAAGTCCTTGGTATTAGCTCTTCATTTTCTCCCTCCCTCCTCATGAACCCCCCCTTCCTGATCCCCCTTCCTCATGAACCCTTGATAACTTATAAATGATTATTATTTTGCCGTATCATACACTGTCCAATGTCTCCCTTCACCCACTTTCCTGCTGTCTGTACCCCAGGGAGGAAGTTATGTGTAGATCCCCGCAGTTGGTTCCCCCTTTCTACTCCACCCTCCCTCTGTCCTCCCGGTATCACCCCTCTTACCACTGGTCCTGAAGGGATCATCTGTCCTGGATTCCCCATGTTTCCGGTTCCTATCTGTATCAGTGTACACCCTCTGGTCTAGCCAGATTTGTAAGGTAGACTTGGGATCAGGATAGTGGGGGCTGGAGGAAGGGGAGGAAGCATTTAAGAACTAGAGGACAGTTGCATATTTCGTCGTTGCTACACTGTGCCCTGACTGGCTCTTCTCCTCCCTCCACCCTTCTGTCAGGGGATCGACATCTCACTTCTAAGGAGGATTGGGGCTGGACTTCTTCCAAGTCAGAGGTGTTTGTTCTTGTGGCCGTACCTGGTACTTTCCATTGCTCATTGTCAGAACCTTCATTCAAAGACATTGATTCTTCTCCCGTCCTCCTGATTCCGTCTCCAGCTTTCACATGCTGACGAGGTGACGGGAAATGCCATGGCTGGCGTCAGGAGCACCCGACTCCTCAAAGTGACACCTTTGCTCTTCAGGACTTAGCACAGACAGCCTCCCTTTTCTCCCCCAGAGCAGCTGATGAGTTTGAACTGACAGCCTCGTGATGCCAGCCCTATGCTTATCCCCGGCCCCCCGGCTGATAAAGGGAGAGAGAGGGAGGAGATGGAGAGAAGGAGAAGAATAGACCCTCCCCTCCAGTATGGGATTAAAACCAGAGGAAACAGAAGCAAGGGCTGGCCGGCTGTTCTCCCTACAAGTACAACTTGCCTTGGGTTTCCAGAACTGCTGGACAAACAAGGCCGGGGGGCAGCTTGAAGAGACAGGGGTGTCTTTTCTCCCTATGTGCCAGGCCAGCAGTTGCAGTCTGCCACTGGCAAGCCATGCCTGAGAAAAATCCAGATGTCCCCGAGAGGGAGCTGCCTGAAGACCAGCCTATCAATTTGTTCCCCAAAAGTCACAGCAACTATCAACTCAGCAAGACCAGACCTGGGCAGGAAGGTCTTCTTTGGGCACCAGGGTGCCAAGATGAGTTACCCTCACTCTGCAGGGAGAGCTTGTCTAGCCCTGTGTCTGCGAGGGGGCACTAGGCCCTCCCCTTTAGTCACCCCTTGGGGATAATTGGGTCACCCGTGGCTTCCCAGAGGTCAGTTTCTGGGAGGCACACTAGGCCACACAGCAGCCTGGGACCCAAGTGTCTGGTCCTCCTCCTCATGGCACTGGACAGTCCCTGGCCGGCCCTGGTGACACAGCAGAGCTGCCCGCCTTGGGCCTCACTGGTCACCGATTATGGGGATGTCTGGGAAGCATCTCAGCATGAACACCTCCCCAGAGCTATGCCGAAGGCCAGCCAAGGCGGAGGGCTCTGTTGCGGCCAGTGACCCGGAGGTCCCGGGCTGCCTTGAGGAAGAACAGATGGAGTCTCCGAGGGCCCGCGTGCCACAGAGGCATGGGACGCCTACACCCACACAACCTTGGAGTCCATCCCAACTCCCAGCGACCGCAGAGGACTAAGGGTAACACTGCCTCAGAGAGTTTTCAAGGCGCTCTGGCTGTGTGGAAGCAGATGACCTCTTCTTGCCCCGAGGGACAGGCTGGTGGGTTCTAACTGCATTAGCTTAACCCCCTGCGCCACCTGGGGTCTGGCCAGATCCCCTGGGTGTCTGGTGAAGATGAGGGCCACGGCTGTGTGCAGCAAGGCAAGGGGTCCCAAAGGGATGGGCCTCTGCTACCCGGTCTCCTCTGCTACCCTGCCTATGGGATGAGGTCATAGAAGCAATCTTGGGCAAAAATATTTCACCAACTACAGTTCGGAGATAAATTGAGGAGGAAATGGGGAGGAGACCCTGAAAGGCACACTCGTTCAGGTGCTCGGCCACAGCAGAAAGGTCCACACGCCCAGCCAGAAAGGCTTTTTGGAAGAAGTTCTGGAGAGCGGCTTCTGCAAGGTCACTGCCTTGACCACCCCCGGGGCGCACTCGGCCCTGTGCACAGGGGTCCCTGGGAGTTGCCCTTGGCCTGGGGGTGTCATCAGCATAGGGAAGCAAGGAACAAATGAGAGGAAGAAATGAGGGGAGGCGGGAAGAGGAGCTGAGTGGAGGGAGGGGTCCTGAGAGGTGATGAGTGGGGTCCAGAAGCGGAAGCCCAGATCATGAAGGAGTGCCCACCTTCCTGGTCCAGCATCCCATCAGGCCCCATTATCTTAGGTGCCACTTTTCTATGGATGATGTGATTGTTGGGATTAGTGTAAAGTGACCAAAGCGGGACAGTCCCAATTTTAAACAATTTTTGCCACGTTCTGCAGCATTTAAAAAAAAAAAGTCCTGATTTTTGGAAAGAATACACAATGAGCTAGGGAACAGCAGGAGAATGGGAAGGGAATATACCCCCTCTACCACCTCCCACCCCTGGTCAAAGTGACCAGATTTTAAGTGGGACACCATTGACTGGGGTCGGGGGTGGGAGGGTTCCTTGATTAAAATTTTGGTCTATATGGAGCAACAAAAATTTTCATAGAATGCAAAAATAGTATTGCAATATATTTCTTTTAATTAAAAAAAATTTTTTTTAGGGCATCACTGCCCTGGTGGTGGGAGTAGGAGGCCCATCCTTTGCCCCTGTGGAGCTGGAATTGAACCTCCATCCCAGTGGGCCGCAGTCCTGCGCACAACCACTACGCCACCGGGGCTCAGCCATATTAATTTTAATTTTAAAATGCCTCGGACATTGCTAAATTGTTAAAAAGCGGGACGTCCGGTCACTTTATTTTAGCGTCAACTCAGCTGGGCCAGGATTCTCCGCGGTTCCGCGCGGAGCTCATTCATCACTCATGATAGGGCCGAATACATGAAAACCCTAGTTGCATCGCGGTTCCCTGTTGGAG
>PVJH01022413.1:0-15023 GCA_004026705.1 Nesogale talazaci
GGGGGGCGGGGAGGAGGGCTCATTTTCAAACCAGAAGCATATTTTTAAAATATCCTGACACGTGAATATTGTGCCCTTATTTCCCCCTCTCTTTCTCCTCTTTTTCTCCATAGTCTCCTAACAAACGTCTATTTTTCTCCTCGTAATCTCAGTGATATTTGCGGTTGGGCTGTAAATCTAAATAAGTGAGAGGGGGCGAGGGGAGATGTCGGGCTGTGTAAGATATGATGAACCAATAATAACCAATAATAACAAGAGGGTTGGTGTGGGAGGGGGAGCAAGGATGGAGGGGAAAGGATAAGAAGCTGATGTTAAGGGCTCAAGTGGAAAAGCAGATGTTTGGAGAATGATGATGGCAGTAGGCATGTGAAGGTGCTGGGCACAATATATGTATTTATGTATTGTGAAAAGCGATGTATAGTGAGGAGCCTGGTGGCATAGTGGTTAAGTGTCGGGCTGTGATGTATGAGCCCCCCAAAAATGATATTTAAAAAGAGGGAAAAAATTTAAGTGATTTTCCAATCCATGCACTAATGAAGAGACGGGATGTGGAGTGTTCTGTGCTTCTCACCATTTAGCAGGTAGCAAGGGACCCTTGTCATAATCCTGATATCTTTTATGCTGAGATTCCTTTTCATGCCACTCGTGTTCCAAGTGAGTGCCTTTCGCCTCTCTTCCTGCAGCCCTGTAACCTCTGTTTTACACTGGGAAACAAGCATTTCTTCTGAGAAGCGTTACCTAGCCCTGGCCAGCAGACCAACATTTGCTGGCCGATTTAGCAGATTCAGGTAGAAGCGGTAACACTGGGGCGCAAAACTCGCTAAGATTGTAGCTTTTGTGAATAGCGTTTTAAAATGCCTCCCCAAATCACGTTGCGGGTGCACCAAAGGTAAGACCGAGTGCCAAACGGAGGCACGGAGATGTCAACATGCTTCTGTTGCTTGTACCTCCCCTGGGTTGCACTAGTGTATTGCACTATGGCAGTGTGGATGTTAGTTAGAACTGGCTCGAGACTCCAGAGCCCTAGAGCTGTGAACCTAAGCTCACTGGGAAATGGTTTGACGAAACACAAGCCATTAGGGAAGCCAACAAGAAGAACCTCTAAATGCCCATTCCTGGCTAGGCTTAACTTTTACCACTCCACACCCTGGTCCCCCTGGTCCCTAGAAAGTATCTTAAGTCAGGTCAGTGTTGCCATTTTTTAAGGGCAGTGGGAGGATTGGGGGATGACTAGTTCACTGTACCGTCGGCTGAAGTTTGGACAAGAATCAGCGTAAGGATGATGTCTACGTCCTCTCAACACCCACCCCCAGACCTGCTCTTCCCCACCAAAGCTAGGTTCAGCAGCCCCAGTCCCCCTGCTCCCTGACACAAACTGCCCCAAAGAAAAGATAATGGGGACATGCCCCTACCATTGGTGTTGCAGTCAGAGCCCCAACTTCCACTCAGGCCCAGATCCTCTGTCAGACTCCTCCACTCAGAACCTTTTTTCTTGCTCACCATTGATTGTTAAAGCCCCATGCTCCCAGAATTTGTGACCGTGTCACCTCTCATTTCCAGATCATCATCTGCCAAAGCACCTGTAATTTTCACTGAAGAGAGGGTATTATTTCAGATCTATAGGTGTCCTTTAAAATCCATCGCCTACATGTTGTGTGTGCTAGGTAAAGCCCAAGGGCAAAGGCTTGCTGTGACCCACAGGAATATGTGGCCCACTTTTGAAAGAGTTAGCAGCAAGGTGTTTTCTTGGATGTCATAAGCCCTCCCATGAGGGGAGGGTGATCTGGGGACTGCCCCCAAAAAGCAAATGCAAGGCTAGTCTTTGCCATCCAGGATGGCTGTTGATGTCAGAGGAAAGACTTGCTTTCTGGCTGAGATGTGCTGCAGGATTGATTTGTGCTTCTCACAGTGAGATGCTGGTGTGTTGTCTATAATGGCCCTTTCATGAAATGCTGGTCACTCTTCAGCCGTGAGGATCTTGGCACCTGGCTGGTACGAAGGGGAACCACAAAGAATGTGATTTTTTTTCCTACTTGGTCATGATAGCCCCTTCACCAGTTGAGAAAATGCTCAGTGGTTTTGCCTCCTTTAATGTAGTTCATTACCTGCTAAGTGAGGGTGAAATCTCCATTGACTTCTTCTCCATTGGTCTAGCCTGGGTAGAGACTTTGTATACAAGAACAGTTAAACATTGAGAAAAATATCCCAACACAGTCCAGTCCAAGGTCATAAGTCCCATAACTAGTCCACAGGTCTGATTCCAATCTATAAAGTCCTCTTCAGACTCACAAAGCACATACAGTGACACTAGGACAATCACAGACCAGTGGGTGCAGTGTTGTGTATTCAGTGCTGGAGGCATCCCAGTACTGGCAGGGGTCTCCTCATGGCTGCTCTAGTTTCCAGGACTCAGACTCTGTCAGCATGCTGCCATGTGTCTTGTCAGCTGCAATGTCTCCCAGGTAGCCAGCCTTGTGTCTTGTCACAAGCATCTCCAAGGGACTGAGTCAGATAGTGTGTCTGCCTCCAGAAAGGAATTACCACATTTCCTGGAATTCTCAGAAGACCATGCCCATACAGAGGTCTCATTGGCTATCTCTAGATTGACAGGCTAGACTCTGCCCCTACACTCCTAATCCTCAAATTGATACCAGATTAGGTCACCGCCACATCCACTGATGGAAATTACGCTTCTGAGTGAGGCTCAAGACATCAGGTCACCTTCACACTCTGGACAATGTTTCCTTGTGACAGAGCATGGCTGCCTCCAGAGCAGTAATTTGCTAATCTTGTCTCCTGGGCAGATCTGAAGCACCGTGTCCTATTATGCTAGGAAATGATGATGAAAGGCATGCTGTGTGACATTCTTGACTTGTCACCTATGTTAGTCCAGGCAGACTAGAGAAACAAATTCATAGACACTCTTAGGTGTATAAGAACAATCTTTATATACAAGACCAACTGAATATTGAGGGAAAAAATGCCCACTCCCATCCACAGCAAGTCCAGGAGTCCAATATTAGCCCATACGTCCGATATTAATTTATAAATTCCTTTTCAGCCTCATGAAATAATATGCAGTGATGCTGAATGCAGGATGATCGCAGGTCAGTGGGTGGGAAGTCTTGTGGATCCAGTGGCAGCGTAAGCATCTCAGCACTGACCAGGGGCCTCTACCTGGCTTCCCCAGCTCAGAGACTGTAGCATAGTTCTATGTGCCTTGTCAGCTGCAATGTCTTCTAAGGAGTCAGCCAAGGTGGGGGGTGGGGGGGATGACTCTCCCACCTCCAAGAAAGAATGCAGGAGTTCCCAGAATCCTCAGGAAAAGATCATGCCCACACAGAGTCCTCCTTTGCTATGACCCGGTTGACAGGCTAGACTCCACCCCTGTACCTTAAATGCTCTCAGATTGACAAACAATTATATGACTGCCACATCACCTTTGCCTAGTTATGATCTAGATGTTCTATGACACGTAGCACCTTAAATCTCCTGTTCTATGACGCAAGTGATATGGGCACCTTCCGGATCTCGTATTTGAATGGAGGAAGACAAGAAGATCTGAGGATGTTTCTGTAAAAAAGACTCCTGTGTTTGTGTGTGTGTGGGGGGGTGGGGGGGTGTTCTTTGCCATTGTTGATTCAGCAGTCTAACTGCTAAAGTGGGAGACTGTCCAACATCCTTTCTCTAGGCCTCTAATTAACTTCTGGGAGAAAATAGAAAAAGGGTAGAAGGAACAAAGAAACTGAGATTCCATCAGTGCGTTATCTCTGCATTAACCTCTGTTGTCACATGTGCCTGTACTCATCATCACACTCCTCTTGGCTTCTGTTTCTGCAAGGTTATCGGGGTAACTAAACGTCGTTGTTGAAAAGCATTGAAATCCGTGGAGCAAACAGTACATTTGTGAACAGATGTGTTTTCGTTTTGGGGGTTGAGCCAAGTTTGCCTGGGGAGCAAAGAAGACATAAGATAGGATGAAGTCTTCTAGATTACCAGAAGGTGGGGAAGAAGGGGCATTCAGAGATGTTACAGCCAAAAGACAGACCAAAACCTGTTTCTAGTTTTATAAAAATATTTGCTGAGTATAGGAATATGAGTTTATGCTTTTCTTTTTGAATCTGTTAATTTATAAGTAATAATGTATGTTAATAAATTGTTTTAACTTATTTTAAATGGATATTTTTTTTTAAAAAAATTAAGCCATCCTTCTGAAACAACCCCTTCTTCACTATAATTTCTAAAACACTGATTTCAAATCCGGACTGCTAATATTTTATTTAGAATTTGTGTTTTCCCAAGTGGAATTGGATTTCAAATTTCCTTTTCTATTCCTTTCCATGATACAAAGGTTATCTTTCTTTATAAGTTGAGTTAGAAGAAATTGTTCTATGTCATAGAGAAGTTTTATACAAGATCAAAAAACTCTTGGGACTAGTTTTATCTTGAATAGTGTGTAGAAGTTGTCTGGAAGAATGCTAAGTTTGTTGGTCTGTTTTGCTTGGGAAATTTAGCTCCTGTTTCATTATGATTGGTCAATTCCCCTTTTCTCTTTTTTTCTTGGGCAATTATTTGTAGGTTGTACATTCTATAGAATTGATCATTACTTCTAGGTCTTCAAACTCTTCATAGTCTCTTTCTTAAAATCTCTGCTATGTGTGTTGCTGTTTCCTTCTCCTGTTCCAATTCATATAAGAACTGGAACATCAGTGTGTTCCTAGATAATATAGGTATTTTGTAAAATCTTTGACTATTTTCTGGTTTATTTTTTCAACTAAGCGTCTTTGCTTGTCTAGGACAGCTTTGTCAATTAATAGCAAATACTTTTGATAGTTGAGTTATCACTTTATTATTCTCTCCAAGGGAGAACAATGAGGCTATCTGCTATGAAAAAAGACTCACACCCTCAGAGACCCTAGAGAGGGTTACTGTAAGTCAGAATCTACTCTGAGGGTCTGGGTAATTTCTTGGTGTTGTTACAGTAGACTGCTTTATTTCCCCCTTCTTTTCTGTCTCTTAATCTTATATTCATCCCTGTGTCTCACTGTCCTACATTCTGAATTGCTTCCTTCAAGTAGTTCTTCATGTCATTAATTGGGTCTTCCACTGGATCTAAGCCATTGTTTCACTCACACCTGGAACTCTTCCTTTCAATTTCCCTGTTTTTAATTTCTAGACAGTCTAAGTCAATATACCTATGGCCATATGCTGTTTAATTTATTTTCATAATTGACGTTTTAAAAAATCTATTATTTTGTTTCATCATCCAATTGCAAACTTCCAAATCCAAACTTCGGATTCAAGTTCTGTTTGTAGTTTCTGTTGAATCTTTCCCATGATGGAGGACTTCCTCGTGGGGTTTGTAATTTGGGATGGTTAGCTCATCTTCAATGAAGAGTTATGTATAAATATATACAGCCAGAGTAGATGGACACTAATGCTTCGCTGAGTTGTGCGTTTGTCTTGGCTGGGCATCCTAGGATGAGTCCTTAACCCCAAGTCTTAATTCAGGTGTTCCTGGACCACAACGGACAGAGAGAGTCCTGGTCATAAACTGTGAATGAATAACAGATTTCCTATTCACTCAGCATCTTGAGACAGAGGGTGATCGTGATTGTGTCAAAATGTTGGGACCCTGTTACCTGCCCTTTATTTCTATAGAGATATTTGAACACAAGTTTCTGGGGGGCTGAGACCAACACATCCCATCAGTTGGGGACTTCCTGTCTACTGGAGAAGCTCTGGTGGCAGAGTGGATATGAGTTACGCTGCTAGCATCAAGGTCAGAGGTTCAGAACCATCAGCTGCTCTGCGGGTGAAGGTCAAGGCTTTCTACTCCCATAGGGAGGTAACAGTCTCAGAACTCTGCACTGCCACCAAGAGTCAGAGTGGACTCCATGGCAGTTTGATGCTTGAGAGGGTCTATTGATGTCCTTGCCAGGTGAATGTTTAGTCCTCTGCCTCTTTCCACAAGGGCGAATCCCACCTTATCTTGTAGTTATCTATGTGTTACCTTAGTACTGCATTTGCAAGCATGACGTCTTAGAGCTAGTATCTCTAAATGTTGTGTGTGTGTGTGTGTGTGTGTGAGGACCATAGAGACTGTGCTGAAGTGACTACAGGACCTATCAATGGAAGTATTTAGTAGGCACTTAAATGGGTCTGCTTAGCAGACTGGTTTGGCTGGGAATGATGCATCTGTAACCAATCCAATACCCCCTCACAACAACAATCGGCAGCAAACACAATACTTAAAAACCTAACTCACTGAGTTGAGGCGGACTCATAGTGACCCTGTTGGATAGGGTAGAACTAAACCTGTAGGTTTCTGAGACTGTAAGTCTTTTTTTTTTTCTTTCTTCAAAATCCATATTATAAGGAGCTAATACAAATATCATATCATCTGTTTCAAAACATTTTCTTCCTTCTTGAACAACTTGCTATCAGCTCCCCTTTACCCTCCCTCCCCTTTAACGCCCCCAGAAGCTGTTATTTTACATTCTGTGTCTGTAGGCTAATCAGTCCTGCATTTGGTATATTGAAGGAACAGAAAAGTATCTCACCAAAATTCCAGAGGTCACCCTCAATGACAAAATATATCTGAGAAAACCCCCAATATGAAAACAAATCAGATCAGACCCAACATGCATCAGAAGGGAAATCAATTGACAAGAATTTAACCATTCAAACTAGTGGTTACTTCATTATTTAAAATAATTAAATCATTTTATTGGGCACTCATGTAATTCTTACCACAATGCCCACATACATCCATTGTGTCGAGCACTTTTGTACATTTGTTTCCTTTATCATTCTCAAAACATTTGCTTTCAACTTGAGCCCCTGGTGTCCACTCCTCATTTCCCCCTCCTTCCCTTCTCTCCTCTCCCCCCATGAACCCTTGATAGTTTATAAATTATCATTTTGTCATATCTTACACCCTTTGATGTCTCCTTTCACCCACTTCTCTGCTGTCTGTCCCCCAGGGAGAAGGTTATATGTAGATCCTTGCAATCTGTTCCCCCTTTCTACTCCAGCTTCCCTCCACTCTCCCATTACTGCCATTCTCACCACTGGCCCTAAGGACTTCTTCTGTCCTGGAGTCTTCTGTCCCTGTGTTTCCAGTTCTTATGTGTACCAGTGTACATTCTCCGGTCCAGCTGGATTTGTAAGGTAGAATTGGTAGAATTGGGATCATGCTAGTGTGTTTGTTGGGGGTGGGGTGGGGGTGGTGGTGAAGCATTTAAGAACAAGAGGAACATTGTGTGTTTCATAATTGCTATACTGCACCCTGACTAGCTCATTCCCTTTCTGAAAGCCTTCTGTGAAGGAATGTCCAGTTGACTGTAGGTGGACTTTGAGTCCCCACTCTGCATTCCCCCTCATTCACAATGATATGATTTTTTGGTTTTTGATGCCAGGCTGCTGTGTTTCTCCCATGTGGGCTTTGTTCTTCTCAGCTAGATGGCAGCTTGTTTATCTTCAAGCCTTTATGGCCCCAGACTCTATATCCCTTGATAACCAGGCACCATCAGCTTTCGTCACCACTTTTGCTTATGCACCACTTTGTCTAAAGAGATGATGATGGGACAGGCTGGTGTGCTTCTTCAATGTGGGGTTTGATTCTTCTCTACTAGATGGCTGCTTGTTTATTTACAAGCCTTTAAAACCCCAGATGCTATAGCTTTTGGTAGCAGGGCACCATCAGCTTTCTTTGTCACATTTGCTTATGCACCCACTTTGTCTTCAGTGATCACGTTGGTAAGGTGAGCATGCTGAATTATTAGAACAAAGTATTCTTGTATTGGGAGAATACTTGCATAGGGGCCTGCTGTCCATATGTTTCCTTAATAAGAAACCTATAAATATATGTGCATAAGTCTTTTCCCCTTTGTCATGCATAAATATATTTACATGTTATATGCCTGTGTTTAGACCTCTGTAAATGACCTTTGCCTCCTAACCCTTTCCTCTATTTCTTTTTGCTTTCCCTTTGTCCCACTTTCATGTTCAGCCTTCAAACACGTCATACCTAAACATCTGCTTAAAAAGTATGTAATGAATATAACCCTGGATGTGTTCCTGTACAAGCTTGAATAATTATAGTCCTTTTGATGTCTCAAAAAGAAAAGCAAAATAGAGTCTGCATTCCATTTCTTTGAGAAAATTTCAAGGAGTCTGTGTAGTCATCTCTATCGAGGAACAAATAACAACTTTTTTTCTAATAGAGTCTACTACCTTGAGGCATGTCCAGAAAAGAGGTGATCTTCTAACCAAAAAATCAGGCTTACAACCAAACTAGCCATACTGTTCCACCTTTGCCGAATTCTCCCCAATCCCCTTTCCCACTCTAGCAAGTCTACACACGTGGAGGAAATTGGACTAAGCTTTTGTCTGCCGTTAAAATTTTTCTTTCAGTCTGATCTTTCCCCACCTAATTTCTTACAACACGCTAAAGTGTATATTAGCAAGCAAAAAATAGTTGATTAAAGACCATGCTGACTATGGGGGCTCTTTGAGCTTGGCCTATATGAAGACATCCACTGCTGGCAGCTTTTGTAACTTCCATGGTGTGTGCTACAATTAAGAGCTGCTTCATGCTTACATTTCTCTCTAGGGACAACCAGTTAGGAATACATCGGTGGAAGAAATCGTTGGAAGAAAAACAAACCATCCCTATGAAACCATAGCAAGCCTTCCCTCCGCACTCCATGCCCTGAGTTATTTCTGAAGCACTGCCCTTTTATTTTAGACTCAATGTCTAAAACCATTTACTACGAAAATAAGACCCATCTGTTTGCTGAATCTTATTCTGTGTTTGAAATGAGGCGGAGTTCATTGTTAATGGCGTGATTAGAGCCCCAGACGCTGAGGCTTTATGTTCTTATTTAAGAATTACTGTTTCCAACCCGGGACCTTGGTGTACAATGGCACTAATCCCTCCCCCACATAGTTGTTATTCTCGACCCTAAGGGGTTTGCCAGAACGTTAACCTCAACTTGATCCCTCGTGGTTGCAGGCAGGGTCGACAGGGGTCAGTAATCATTTCTAGAGAAATTATCAAGTGTGGGCTGCACCCTCGATTATGTAACCGGCTTTAAAAATAACGATAATGCGTTTGTCGTTTAAAATGACTGGGATCAGCACGGCTAATGAAAATGTTCAAATCCTTATCAGTTGGAATGAACACGGCTGGCTCCACAGAGCGCTGACTTCACATTTTTCGCGCTGCTTTCGTTGATCCTGCCTGCTGGTGCACACGGCCGGCTAATGTGGGCCTTGACTGGCCATGGCGACTCATTCATCCACGAAAAAGGGGTTTCCGGGCCTCCACATGCGCGGGGCGCATTCCTCCCATTCGCCAACAAAGCTTCTCATCAGCCAGCATCCATGACTAAGGAGCATGCAGTCCCAGGAGAAATGGAGCCTCTCGTGCCCCAACAGACAAGCTCCAAGCGCAGAGTCTCAAACCTGAACTCTAAGAACAGCCGGCTTCAAAGACCTGAGATGGAGCAGTGGCTACTAGTTTAGTTTTCCATCTCTTATAGACGGGTATTCCTAAGTCTTCACCACATCACACAGCGCACGTTTGGCGTTACGTACTTAAGCTATACTCGCCATGGCCCTCACTGGTCATGGCGATTAAAGAGTGTGTGTTTCTTTCTAGGGGAATCTGAAGTGGACACTTGACCTTAACTCGTGTTGAAAACAGTTGCCACCGTAGCATCTGGGGTCTTAAGGGCTTGAAAGTAAACACGCCACACCATCTAGCTCAGAAGCAACAAAGCCCACATGGAAGAGGCACACCAGCCAGTGTAACCACGAGATATCAAAGAGATCAGGTCTTAGGCATCAAAGAACTAAAAATTATATCATTATAAATGAGGGGGAGTGTCCATCTGTGGGGACCCAAAGTCCATCTGTAGGTGAAGTGACATCCCCTTATAAAAAGATCATAGGGAGGAGATGAGCCAGCCAGTGTAGAAACAATGAAATATGCAATTCTCCTCTAGTTCTTTTTTTTTTTTCATCACTGCCCTGGTGGGAGTAGGAAGCCCAGCCTTGCTCCTGGAGAGCTGCTGCTGGATTTGAACCCTTAGTCCTGTGGGCTGTAGTCCCGCATACAACTATTGTGCCACCAGGGCTCAACTTCTTCTCTAGTTCTTAAACGTTTCCTCCCCCACACC
Organism: Nesogale talazaci; assembly: GCA_004026705.1. Classification (NCBI taxonomy): domain Eukaryota; kingdom Metazoa; phylum Chordata; class Mammalia; order Afrosoricida; family Tenrecidae; genus Nesogale; species Nesogale talazaci. The sequence continues at coordinate 10,188 of PVJH01022413.1, forward strand.
ACCCTCCACTATCATGATCCTAATACTATCTTACAAATCTGGCTAGCCCAGAGGATGTACACTGGTACAGCTAGGAACCACAACCATGGGGAATCGAGGACACATGTTTCCTTCAGGATCAGTGGTGAAAGAGGTGATAGCAGGAAGGTGGGAGGACTGTGGAGTAGAAAGGGGAACCAATTCAACTATAAGGACCTACATATAACCTCCTCCCTGGGGCATGGACAACAGGGAAGTGGGTGAAGGGAGCCATTCAACAGTTTCGACGTGACAAAATAATGACAATAATTTATAAATTTTCAAGAGTTCATGAGGGAGGTGGGAGTGGGGAGGAGGGTAAAAATGGGTAGCTAATACCAAGGGCTTAAGTAGAAAGAAAATGTTTTGAGAATGATGGTGGCAACAAATGTACAAATGTGCTTTGTGTACAATGGATGGGTGTTGGGATAAGAGTTGTATGAGCCCCCAATAAAATGATTAAAAAGAAAAAGGAAAGACCAGAGTTGCCACCAACTCTGTCTCCATGAGGTTTTCAAGGGCTGACTTTCCTGCAGATAATCAACAGGTTTGTCTTCCAAGACCCTAGGGGTGAACTCACACCTCGAACCTTGCAGTTAGCAACTGAGCTTATTGCCTATCTCTTCCCACTCAGTGGCTCCTCTTGAAGTCTAATCTTGGTGGGGGGGGAGGGGGAACTTCCCTCAGTATGTAGAGAGGCTACTCCATGCGGCCTGAGGTCAGGCGGGAGGGAGTCAATGTGGGAGGTGATTCATTATCAGCTGGTGACAAAGGGACTAAACCCCTCCTGTGGGAAGAACATGCAGATGCTACTGCCATAGGATTTTTGTTTTGTTGAATTTACACTTTCAATTACCGTATATATTTGAGTATAAGCCAACCCGAGTATCAACCGAGGCACCTAATTGTACCACAAAAAATGAGTTAAAAAATGTGCCAGAGAACTCAGCTCACCCATGAGTATATACAGTAGGTGTCTTGCTGTGGTGCAATAAAGAATTAAGTTGACGTCAAAAGCAGGAAGAAGAGCTGGTAGTCCTAACCTTGGGTGTAGTGTATTTGGTCAAGGGCATCAGGTAGGGGAAGTCATTAAAGTCAGTAAGGAACTGGACTGGAGGTAGGAGAAGGTCATGTTCCTTCCCCAAGATCTCAGCATGGCTCATTGACAGGACACTTGACTTCATGGAGCCAAGACAGTTCATAGACTCCAACTTTATACATAGCCTTCACGACAATATTGAAAGAAAAAAAAATCCCCAGATTCAGTGCCATCGAGTCAACTCGGACTCGTGCTGATCGAATAGGACGGAATCAAACTCTGGCGGGTTTCTGGGACTGTCCATCTCTGAGTCTGGAACAGAAAGGCTCATCTTGCTTCCAAAGATGGACTGGTCTTTTGTTACTCTTGACTTTTTGGTTAACAGCTCAAGGCATAGTGTACTACCCTACCCAGGCTCCTTCAGGAAGACTTGATTAGTAGTACCATTTTCAATAATATTTTCAGCAATCTCACCCCTTCTCCTGTTGCTAATCTTTAGGTTTGGTGTTGGTTTTTTTTAAAAAATCATTTTATTTGGGGATCATCCAAATCTTATCATGATCAATTGTAGGCAGACCACATTTGCACGTTTGTTGCCATCATTATACTCAAAACATCCTCCTTCCACTTAGGCCCCTGGTATCAGCTTCTCATATTTCCCCACCGTCTCCACTCCCCCTCCCCCATAAACCCTTAATAATTTACAAATTGTCACTATTTTTCATATTATCCACCATCCGATGTGTCCCTTCACTCACTTCCCTGTTGTCCGTACCCCAGGGAGGAGGTTATATGTAAATTCCTGCAATTGGTTTTAAGGAGCCATCTGTCTACCACAGGACGCCTTTCACTCTTGGCATTCACATCTGCAACCATCTATTTCTGCCTTGTCTCTCTCTCTCTTTTTTTTTGGTGCCAACCGCTGGGACCCATCCTGGATATCTTGGCTCCAGTGTCTTTTCTTCCTGTCCACATCGGTCTTCCAAGGCTCACTGTTCCCTTGAGTAAGACACCTTATCTCTTGGTACCTCTCATACAGACTCAACTTCTCCATTCACATCATTAGCTCGCCTGTGATCACCTCAGCACCTCAGAGGCCATGATGAAATGAGTACAGCACTTGTTCACTAGACTGGTGTTCTTACTTCCACCTAAGCGTGCAAGGTTCTTTATCTTTCCTTGGCATATCTATATGATAAAAGGTTAAAGTACCCTATATACTCAAGTTGAAGCCAACCTGAATATCAGCCCAGGCATCTAATTTTACCACAGTAACTGCATTAAAAATGTGTTGGAAAAATGCAGCTTATACACAAGAACCTACAGTTTATCTAGACTTTTAAAATAGTGTTAAGCGATCTTTGTGAAGGAGTGAAATTCCATCTCTTTAGAAGAATAAATGGGTGATTTCATTGAACCATAAAATTATTACAGTACAATGCTATTGGATATTGGAATAGATAATAGTGGTAGCTGTGCAATCATCATCTTTATCTATTATTAAAAAATAAAGTTGGGGGGCTGAGCCCCGGTGGCGTAGTGGTTGTGTGCGGGACTGCAGCTCACTGGGATGGAGGTTCAATTCCAGCAGCGGCTCCACAGGAGCAAAGGCTGGGCCTCCTACTCCCACCACCAGAGGGCAGTGATGCTCCCAAAACAAAACAAAATTAAATAAATAAAGTTGGATCTCTCACTGAGATCCAGGGATAGATTGGGGGCACTATTTCAAACTCTGAAAACCAATCAATAAAAGTTTCCCTGTTCTTTGATTACCTAGTGTTTCTTTCTAGGGTTTTTTGGGGGGTTGTTTTTAAATTTGGGAACACAGAAAATGAGAAAAGATGTTCAGATTCAACCTTGGAGTTTTACATCATCTGTTTTGCCAAAGACATTTCACTGATCCTGTGTAATTTAAAGGCCAAATGGAACTGTGATGGTGCAAATCTGAGAAGAATGCTAGAACTAACACAGTAGAGAGATCACATTTTCACAGAAATAAGGATTCCAAGTCTTATAATTTAATTTCCATGGTTGAATGAATTTGCCTTTCTCCTGCTCTAAAAATACAGCCTACCACATCCTGACTATAATCCTTCGGGACAGGAAAAAAAAAAGCCTTCACGTTAATATTCTACAGTTGGGCCCATTGGAAACCTTCCTACTCAATAATATTTTCTTTAATTCAAAGAAATTTTAAAATTACACGCTTGTCCTTGTGAGGGGGGTGAGGGGAGAAATGTTGAAAGACAGAAAGAATCACTGTTTTTCTATTGCCATATATACTTTAGTATAAGCCGACCCGAATATCAGCCGAGTCACCTAACTTCATCACAAAAAAACTGCCTTTAAAAAACTCAGCTTGGGCTGAGCCCTGGTGGCGTAGTGGTTGTGTGCGGGATTGCGGCCCACTGGGTTGGAGGTTCAATTCCAGCAGCGGCTCCACAGGAGCAAAGGCTGGGCCTCCTACTCCCACCACCAGAGGGCAGTGATGCCCAAAAAAGAACAGCAACAACAACAACAAAAAAACTCGGCTTACGCCTGAGCCCCGGTGGCATAGAGATTGTACGCAGGACTGTGGCCCACTGGGATGGAGGTTCAATTCCAGCAGTGACTCCACAGGAGCAAAAGCTGGGCCTCCTACTCCCACCATCAGAGGGCAGTGATGTCCACAAAAAAAAAAACTCGGCTTATACACAAGTCTAGACATTAACTTAAAGTAACATCCCCTTAACTCAGAGTGAAGAGGCTTCTGTGTTAGGTCAGGAAAGGTGGACTATCACATAGAAAGTTAGACAGCATGTCCTGAAGTTCAAGGAAATACACTTTCTCAGGAATTTGGGGTGTCTGGGCCAGGGAGATAACTCCTAAGTGGACTTCTGTTTATATGTGTATATTATTGGGCTCTCCCCCTCTATGTTATTGAACATGATGCTGTGATAAATAACGTATGGATGAATCTCCCTAGCTTCTCCATGTATAAATGTCCTCCACCCTTCCAGCACAGTCCAGAGGTGCCAAGCCTGAGTGAGCGGGCTCTGCTCTGAGCAGTAGCTCAGAGCCCCGGGATCCTTTACTTACAATGTGTGACCTTGCATTTTCTGCAAGCTCCACCCCTCTCTGCAGCAGTAGGGAGAACATTATCAATGACTGTCTAGGTGTCTTCTCCAGACCAGGCCTGAGAGGTGTATGTCATGTATGCCCATTCTCATGCCTGAAGTCAGTCACGGGATTCCATCTAACTGCAGGGAGTGGGGGCCACACAGGAAATGTAGCCTGGTTGACACAAGGGAATGGAAATGGGATTTGATGACCCCCTGAACAGTCTCAGTCACTTAGAATTGGAGTTCATTAAGAATAGATTTGAACAGCCTAGCATCATGATTAGCCGTGGATGTGCGTAGCTATAAGAAGACAGAGGACCAAACGTGCACATCTTACAAATTGTGCCTATGTATTTCCTTTTAGGGAGAGTGCATGATTTTAAATGCTAGTCTGGGGGTGGGGGGGGCGTGTAAGGGGTGTGTGGAAGATGAATCCAGCATTATCTATGCCATCGGTCTATAAAAGGATAAATCAAAGCGTACTGTGACTAGTATTAATACATTTACAGGATTGTTCTAAACAGGGGCATGTTTAAGGATGATGTCTCTGTGGTTCACAGGAGGCTGAAGACAGCTTGTATCGGCAGTCTCCTGGCCTGAGTCTTGTTAGGGTATGTATTCGATGGAGTGTCCTAGAGAAACAGAACGAGGGACACTCATTTATGTCTAAAAAAATAG
>PVJH01022413.1:15123-36788 GCA_004026705.1 Nesogale talazaci
GTGCCTTTAAAGCAAGGTCCCATCAAAACAGTGGCATCTTAGGGAGATGTGCTGGTTCTGTACAGTTCTAGGTATCAGGCACCAAAGAACTAAAAATTATATCATTATAAATGAAGAGGAGGACAGGGTGGCGACCCAAGGTCCATCTGCAGGGAAAGTGACATCCCCTTAGAGAAAAGGAAGGTCATGGGGAGGAGATGAGTCAATCAGGGCACAGCGTACAATGATAAAATATGCTTTTTTCCTCTGGTTCTAGAATGCTTCCTCCCACTATCATGATGTGAATTCTACCTTACAAATTGGCTAGACCAGAGAATATACACTGATACAGATAGGAAGTAGAAACATGGGGAATCCAGGACAGATGATCCATTCAGGACCAGTGGGAAGAGTGGCCACACCAAGAGGGTGGAGAGAAGGTGGGGTAGAAAGGGGAAACTGATTATAATGATCTACATATAACCTCCTCCCTGAGGTACAACAACGGGGAAGTGGGCGAAGGGAAACATCAGATAGCATTCCACATGACAAAATTATAATATTTTGTAAATCATCAAGAGTTCATGAGGGAGGGGGTAGTGGGGAGGGGGTGGAAAAAGGAGGAGCCAATAGCAGTGGTTTAAGTGGAAAGAAAATGTTTTGAGAATGATGATGGCATCAGAGGTACAATGTGCTTTGCACACAATGGACATGGATTGTGCTAAGAGTTGTATGAGTCCCCAATAATTTTTTTTAATCCTGGCAAAGAGGTCAGCTCAGAAGGTTATGGCAAAAGGATAACTTGGTAGCTATTTTTTCAAGGGAAACCGGCTGATCACTGGAGATGCATTCTGGCTTTGAAAGCCAGCCTTGGTAAGAGCTGGGAAAGCCAGGTGACCTTTGAATGAAGATTCAAGTACAGGATGTAGTTCTAGAAGAATAGAAAACTGCACTGGCGAGAAAGATACCCAGATTGTTTTTCCCGTCAAGACAATGTACACTACCAGTCATTCTCTGTGAGTCACCAGGGCTATCCTAAGAGAGTGTCCTTGGGAAATGAACCTTCAACCCTGATTTTATTGCTTCAGACTTCTTATCTACTCTCCAAATGGAAGGAAACTTGGAGTCTCTCAAGAACGTCCACACTGCCTTGTGATGCGGTGCACAATTTGAAAGAGTTTCAAAAACCCCAAGCCAAACTCATTGCCTCAAGTCTGGCCATTAAATAATCTCCTGTCAACTTGAGCAAAGGGGTGGATTCTAGCCTGTCAATCAGGTCATAGCCAATGATACCTTCTCCTGAGGATTCTGGGAACCTCTGTTTCCCTCCCTGGATGCAGGACACACACTCACTCTGACTCACCTTCCTGTTGTCAAGCCACACGGAGACACACTGATGGCAGCCAGAGGCCTGGAGAGGCTTTGACCACCAATGGATCCATGGGACTTTCCACCCAGAGGCCTGCATAGGCTTCGACCACCAATGGATCCATGGGACTTCTCACCAACAGGCCTTTGATCTTGTGACATTCAGCATCATTGCATGTGTTTCATGAGTCTGAAGAGGAACTTATAGACTGGTATTGGACATAGGGGCTAATAGCAAACTTGTGGACTTGCTCTGGGCTGGGCTGGGATGTTTTCTTCATATGCAATTACTCTTTGATATAAATTTCTCTCTTAGATACACCTGAGTGTCTCTAGGTTTGTTACTCTAGTCAATGTGGGCTAACACAGTGTGGAAGCTCTGCTCAAGCATGCCTATCATGCCAGCACCACAGCATGCTAGTACCCACAGCCTGACAGCTAGCAGAAGGGTGGTGAATGAGAAATCTGGAGAAAGGCAATTATACTCTTTGCTTTGAAAGGCAGCCTTGGATAAGAGCTCGGAAGGAAGGGCTTTCTTGGAATAAAGATTTGAGGGCTGACGAATATTAAGCTGCACATTCTGATTTCTGAGTTGAACCTCTTTCATAACCTATAGTAAATATTGAACCTCTGTTTTAGCAAAGATGATCAGTAGAGTTCAGGCAGTGATTCTCAACCTTTCTAATTCCGTGACCCTTTAATACAGTTCTTCATGTTGAGGTGACCCCCAACCATAAAATTATTTTCGTTGCTACTACATCACTGTCATTTTGCTATTTATTACATGAATCGTCATGTAAATATCTGATATTCAGGATATATTTTCATTGTTGCAAATTGAACATAATTAAACATAATTAAAACATAGTGATTAATCACAAAACAAGATGTAACTATATGTTGTGAAATATCTGTGTGTTTTCTGTTGTGAAAGGGCCATTCAACCCCCAAAGGGGTCCCAGACCCACAAGTTGAAAACCGCAGAGTTAAAGTTTTGTCTGGGTTTCCATCCTGGGCAGGGGAAGAGCTAATACTTTTGATAGACAAAAACAAAATTTCTGTTTGGTTTTATGAGTATAGCTTATCGAATGGATTTGTGTAATGTGCCCATTGCATTTGAGTTACAGGAGTAAAACTAAAGCCCTCTGGGAGGTCAAGTGAAGATTGCTCACTAGTGGAAGTGTCTATAAGGAAAGGTTTCCTGGAGAACCTGGCAGAGAATAAGGCTTATGTCTCAGACCTGGGAGATTTGGGGCCCACTGGGGTGGGATGCGTGACAAGTAAAGCATTGTTAAAGGCACCTCTGGCACAGCAAACCAAAAACGCAACTCACTGCCATCAAGTCAATTGTGACAAGGGCTGTATGAGTCCCCAGGAAAATGCTTTTAGAAAGAAAGAAAGAGAAGATACACTCAAAATAGTGCCTGGCAAAGGGATCTGCTGGACCTGTTAAATTGAAGGTGCAGAAGTCAGCTTAAAAGGTTCTGGTGACTGTTTGGGGCAGGGATTCTCAAGGGATAATCCTGATAGCATTTCTCAAGGAGACAAAGCTATGCTTGGGGGCTTATTAGAAAGATGTTCTAAGAAAAATTAAAAGCTTTATTGATGAGTAAAAGGCCAGGGAAGGAATGCCAATAACTTTTTTCTCCACCAAGACAGGACACCCATTCACTCTTCCAGGGCACTTTGAGCTTTCCTGGGAGGTGTAAATCAGAGAGTACAGAATTCTTTATAGGAAAAGTAGTGAGGTGGCAACTCTTCTTCAGAGGGGCAGAGACCTAGATGGAGAGAGGTAATACCAAGCATCAGTAGCTTCAGTTTCTTGCATTTTGGTGTAATAAAGGTACAAATTAGCTTGTAACAATAATTTTTTTTGCAAACCCTGTTGTATGGGATACAATTGACAGTAGTAGCTGAAAGGGTTAAATAGGCACGTTTAGGGTGTTTGTGGGTTTATATTAAAAGGGGAGGAACAACATAGACAATCAAGGTCAGATGGTTACACAGCTTAACGAATGTGAGCAATATCACTCAATGTGACAGGTAGTTACATGGTGAATTTGTATACTGTTTGCTGTGAATGTCCACAACAACAGCAAAATACATAAAATCATATTGGGAGGGAGAGTTAACTGTTTGACTCTGTACTACGTTGGTGTCCTGACAGTGTATTAAAAATATTCCACTTGTACTCGAGTTTGCCAAAAGTGAGGGTTTAAGGAAACATGTGAGTTCATCAACAGCCTTCCTTTCAAATGCAGACATAATTGTGGCAGTCATGTGCTTATGTCAGTTTCATGATTGAGATTGTGGGGATGGAGTCCAGTTTGACAATCTGGAGATAGCCATTGAGTAGCCAATGAGGCCTTTGTGTGGGCATGGCTTTCTCCTGAGACTTCTGGGAAATCTCACAATATTTCCCTGGTGGAGATGAGAAGCTATCTCCCAGTTGTTGGGAATTAGTCTCAGAAACAATGAACTATGGATAAGACAAGATGACAGCATCCCGGGAGCTGGAGGAGCGGAGGAGACGCCACATGACCTTACCCTGATGGAACCAGACCTCTGAAGCTGGAGAAGCCACCTGAAAACCCCTGCCAGCGCTGAGTTGCTTCTACTACCACTGGGTGCTGCTGATGGACCCTGAGCCCTGGAAGCGAGGAGCCATGGGGAGACCCCTGCCACCACAGGCACTCTGTACCCACTGGCCTGTGACTTTGTGATTCAGAAGGAGACATTATAGACTGTTATCAGATTTATGACTTTGAACTGGACTGGGCTGGGAATGCTTTCTCAGTGTTCCATTCCTCTTGTATATAAACCTTTTCCTTATATCCATATGCATGTCTATGCATTTGTTTCTCTATTCTTCCCGGACTAACACAATAAATTTTCATTTGGAAAGTATCTTTGTATTGATTAAACTATGTTTAAATATAAAAACAATATACTCTTTTAGAATATTGTGTCAGTCCGGGTAGACTAGAGGAACAAATTTCATAGGCACACATATGGATATAAGGGTACGGTTTATATTCTAGAGAAATAGGACATTAAGAAAGCATCTCAATTCAGTCCGGTACAAAGTCATAAATCCGATATTAACCCACATGCCCGAAATCAGTCTACAAAGTCTCCTTCCGACTCAGGAAGTCACAGGTCAGTGAGTGCAGAATTCTGGCACTGGCAGGGGTTTCCCCATGGTTCCTTGCTTCCAGGGCTCAGGTCCATCAACAGCATGCCGCTCCAGTTTCAGAGGTCTGGCTCCATCAGGGCAAAGCCATGTGGTCTCTCCGCCAGCTCCTCCAGCTTCTTGGATGCTGCCATTTTGTCTTTTCCATGACTCATTGCCTCTAAGACTAACTCCCAACAACTGGGGAGATAGCTTCTCATCTTCACGAGAGAAATATCGCGAGATTTCCCAGAAGTCTCAGGAGAAAACCATGCCGACATAGAGGCCTCATTGGCTACTCAATGGCTATCTCCAACTTAACAGTCTAGACTCCACCCCTACATTTCAATTGTAAAATTAACATAGGCACATGACTGCCACAAATACTTTTAAAATAAGTAATATTGAGCTAAAAATCTGACAACTACCACTATTCACATGTGCTGGCCTGACACCATTGCCAAATCTAATTTTAAAAGTGGTTTTCTTCTGGGCTTTTGAGTGATTTTTTGTTTCTCTGTGTAGTTTCTGCCACCATGCATATGAAGAGAAAATGTGTGCGTTTGTTCTTTTTCTTTCTTTCTTGAATGTTTTCATATCTTTATATGCTACTTATCAGGAATCTTTAATGACTACATTGTTTTCCATAAAACAGATATTTCATTAAAAATTTAGCTAATTTCTACAGCTTTGGTATTTATATGCTTCCATATATAAGGAACACTCTAGAATATTTCTGTGCATCCTCCCCCACCCACCCCTGTGAGACATTATCCCTTGGGATCTATTCTGAGAGATATTGCTTTAGTTACCTACATCCGCATTGCTAACTTGCTGTCCAGTCTTTGTCATTTGTTGTTGTCTTAACCATCTTACAGCTTCATACTATGGGCTTTACTGTCACCAAATGTGACAGGATCCCTTTAAAGCTAGTTTGTAATTGTTGGGTCTTGTTTCATCCACATTTTCAGTCATGGCCATTGAGGCAAAACTAAACGTGGAGATGTTCCTCAGGATCACACAGTCCATTAGGAAAAAGTAAGCATAGTCGTCCCAGGCAGGCTAGTTGTCAAACCCTTGCTAACCAAAAACAATGATGAAAAGAGAATGAGAGTGAAGCAGGAGAGCCCAAGTGAAGTGAAGCTAAGACATGAAGCTATAACTACTGATCAAAAAAATACATGATGATTCGAACCATAAAATAAACTGTAACCGAGGAAATCAATACTTAATAATGAAAAAAAAGCATCACAAACCAAGATGGGGAAAATAAATAACTTGTGCATCCTTGCTCAGCTGGTTGAAAAAGAATAATTTATCTTTGTGCCTTATGGTATATGCTCCAAATTAACCTTTCTAAATGGCCAAACCAATCACCATCAAGTGGATTCCAGCTCACAGTGCCCCACAGGAGGTTTGCAGCAGTGATGATATATTCGAAGCAGACTGTCTTTCTTTCAAGTCACCTCTGGGTGGGTTTGAAACATGACCCCTTGGGTAAATAGCCAGGCACTACTATAGTGTTATACGCAGACATTTTTAAAAAGGGTAAACTAAAGCCAGAAGCAAACCTTGAACATCTCTCTGAGATGCAGAGATTCATAGCAGTAAAAAGAACCAATACACGGTATTTTAAAACAGAAAAGCGCCCAAGTTTGTATAACTAAAGTAAAAGGGAATGGTAAAGAATACTAGGCAATATTCTTCTCCAGCACCAGAATTCAGATGCGTTGATACTTGTAGGGTCTTCTTTGTTCCATATCCAACTTTCAGATGCATATGATGAAGTCATGGAGAAGGCCATGGTTCGGATCAGACACACCTTAATCCTCAAAAGTACTTGATACAATGGATGTATGGATTATCACAAGAGCTGTAAGAGCTCTCCCAATAAAATGATTTATTAGTAAAAATTATAGTTCTGGTCCCCTCCCCCTGATTATTTTAATTACTTTTAATAATAATAATAATAATAATAAATATTTATAGAAACATACTTAAAAATATATAGTTTAGTATCCTTGCACTACTTCCATTTTTATGTCTTTAGCAAACAAATATGCATTCTGTCCATTGAATAAGGTAGTGAGGGGATAAAGAGGACTTTTTCTACATGTCTGCCTGGAGAGACCTGTGTCTACAATCATGTATCTGAATTCAGAATTAATATTTCCCAAAGAAATGAGGCTATGTGTGGCGATGAGTATCCAGGATGCAGCTGATATTAGGGAGAAATAGGCCTTCAAAGAACACCTTCAGCATTTCATCACCATCCATATCCCATGGGATACTTAGTTCTATGGCTACTTAAGCACTTAGAATTGTGCATCTGAAATAAATTTAAGAGACCTGGAAGATAAATCACAGGACCTGGGGTGGCCCAGGTAATTGTCCCTGGACTATTAACTTCTGAGAGGATCTGCTGGACCAATTAAATTCTCAAGGCAGGGAGATCAACTCAGAAGATTGCGGCAATTGCTCCTGTATTAGTCTGGGTTGGCTGCAGAAACAAATCCAGAGACACTCATATGTGTGTAAGAACGAGCTTTATGGGGCTGAGCCCCGGTGGCATGGTGGTTGACTGCGGGACTTCCACTGACTTGGCAGTTCAAATCCAGCAGCACCTCTCAGGAGCAAGGATGGGTAGCTCCCATCACCCCCAGAGGGCAGTGATGCCCCCCCCCAACAAATAAACAAAAAAGAACGAGCTTTATATAAAGAGTAATTGTATATTAAGAAAACAACCCAGCCCAGTCTAGGTCAAGTCCATAAGTCCGATATTAGCCCTCATGCCCGAGATCAATCTATAAATTCCTCTTCACACTCGTGCAACACATGCAATGATGCTTAATGTAGGAAGCTCACAGGCCAGTGGGAGGGGAGCCTTGTGGATCCAGTGGCGTAGAAGCATCTCAGCGCTGGCAGGGGCCAGCTCCACGGTTCTCGCTGCATCAGTGTAGCTCCATCAGAATCATCCTCAGTAATGTCTCGCAGGGAGCGAGTGTATCTGGCCTCCAGTTGGCTATTTATCTCCCTCCCGCCTCCAAATGAGGTCATCATGCTGCGGCCTGATTAACAGGCTAAACTCCACCCCTTCGCTGAGTTGTCTCAAGTTGACGCCAGATGATGTAACTCCCCAGATCCCCAAAGAGTAATCGTCATAGATCGTTTCAGAGAACGTGGAGACTGGTGAGGAAGCAGGTTTAAGAAAATGGAAAACTACATTAGTAAGACAAATCCAGGGGAAGGGAAGCGAGGTATTTTTTATTCCTTTCACAACAATACCCTTTCCCACTCTTTGAGGCCAGCCAAAACTGCCCTGTAAGGATGTCCTTGGGAAGCTGACTCTCCCTTCCCCAGTGGCCTGATATGACCCCTTCAGAGTGCTTCCAAAACTGAGAGAACACGCAAAAGGGGCACAATGTGACTCCCTCGAAGATGCCAAAATGGCCATTTTGACCCCGTGTCAATGCTTTGGCAAGTCTTGCTTGCCAACAGGATGGGAAGCACCACCTTCAGAAATGCAGAAACCGGCACTGAGAATAGATCAGAAAACAGTAGCGCCACTCTTGTGAGATTTTGGTGGACTCAGGAAGAGGAATCTGATTTTGTAGCAATTTTTTTTTAATGTGTTACTGACCCACTTATTTCATGCATTCTGGGATACTGTCACTGCCTCAGTAAACAGAAACGCATGAGTTTGTTTCGGGGCTGACGGCTGGTTTGGGTTTTACAGGAACAGAGAAGTTTCCATGTTGGAGGGAAGGCCAAAGGATGTAAATAATTATGAAAATGTTATACTGACGACGAAGTAGACCCCGTTCCCCTACGCATGTGGCTAATGGGTAGCTGAGTGGCAGGTCAGGACGCCAAACCCACTGCCTTGGCGTCAGTTCTGACGCACAGCCACCCACCAGCGTAGGGTTCCCACGGTTGTAAATCTCCATGGGAACAGATGACCTCATCTATGTCTCGCAGAGCTAGCTGGTGGCGAGTTTGCACCGCTGACCAGGCAGTTAGGCGGCTAGGGATTCCCTCAAGAGAACCAGCCAGATGCCTGGAGGAGCAGCGGCCGCTGGGCGGGCTGGCGTTCGCCGACTGTCTAAAGCCTATCAAAGAAATTCAATCCACCCAGCGACCTGGACGAGGTGGTCTCTGCCCCTCTCAGGCGTCACTGACTGACGATGTCTTTCCGTGTTTCTTCTGGGTGTTATGATGATGTGCTTCGGTCAACACCCTTAAGCATGGTACGCATGTGGGTAGGAGAGTGTCAAGGCATCGCCTTGGTCTGGGTGAAATGGTTTCCCCGTGTCAGGAAAGAAAGAAAGAGAGCCGAGGGGACCCACCGAGGCAGGGGGGAAAGAAGGGAGATTCCACAGAGAAGACGCTTTCTTTTCAGAAAGAAAGATGAGAAGATCTCTGAAGACCAGAGATCAAAGAATGGTTGGCAATCAGAAACGCTGTCCCAGTGAGGCCTCCCGTGGTGTCATTTTGCCAAAAAGCTGTTATGGATCAAAATCACAATTGTTCCTGTAGGTCTAAAAAAAATTTTTTTAATGACGGGAAAAATAATCTGAGGGTTGTTCTTGATGTTCCAAAAAAAAAAAAAAAACATTGATAGAGACAGGAAGGGGAGGCAAAGGTCTTGCTATCAGATCTTAGAAACCTTTATTAAAAGCAAAGATCTCAAAATGTGAAGCATTTACTACATTCAAGGGCCCCCCCCCCCAACAAGTCTAAAATGAGTGTACTACTGAAGGCCTTGTCTGCAGAGACACTATGAAACACTTCTTGTTGGGCATAAACCTCTGTGTGTATAACCTGAAACCTAGTACCAAGGATACGACTTGCCCTTGCTTGAGTAGAAGTGGGCAGTATGGGAAGGAGTTGGGGGAAGGGGTGTCTACACCAGTGTCAGAGACCAAAACTACAATAATTGGAAAATTATCATTTTCTATAACCTGTTTAGGAAATATTATTTTGTATGGTTTTCATGGTTACATATCTCTATTAATAACTTTCTTTTCATTTAAATCTTACTTTCAGTGTTATGATTTATATTAGTTCTATCTTTATATGTGTATGTTTGTGTACATCTATATGTGTGCATATATCTTACACATAATATATTAAATATGGATACAATAATATATCAATGATTTCCATAGCATTGCCTTATTATTTCCATAACATTCCATTCCATAGCATAACATTTCCAAAACATTATTCTGTACCATGCTAAAAGGGTTTTCTTACACCCCCCAAAAGTGAATATTGTTGCAATGACAGTAAGAGAAGTGATTTATGAGTGGATGCATAAATAGATTGGCATGAAAACCAAGTGGGTGTGGGGAGGAAAATTGGACTACACTGCAGATGTATATGTATTTGACAAAGGCTGTTTCTGTATGCTGTATTTGTTGGATCATAAGATGCACTTTTTTCCCAAAAAGGGGGGGGGGGAAGAAGGGTGCATTTTATGGTACATAGGTGTGGTGCCCCAGAACATTTGTTTATGATCCCATGTGTCTGCCTGCTTCCTGTCCACTGCTGTTTGCAAACTGGATTGCTGTGTGTTCAGGGACAGTCCTGCTTCCTGGAGTCTCAATGTCAGTGAGTTCACATGATCAGCACAGCACACACCTCCCCTCATTTGTTCATGAAAGTGATGATGGTTCTTAACACCCCTGTTGATTGATGCTGTTCAGTAGGACTGTATTTTGCTTTATCTTAATAAATCATTTAGTATACCGGTACTCTTTGTTTCAGAATATTCTGTTCTTGTTTTTCTGCTCTAAAAGCTGGGTGTGTCTTGTGGTCTGAAAGATATGGTATTTATAATAGGCTATGAATATGTTCGTGAATATAATATAGCACTATCATGGGAATGTCATGTATATGCAGGAATATGATACAGCGCCATCATGGAGACATTGTAGCTAAAAGCCAAACACTGTGAAGCAGAGAGTCACTGGGAGCAGAGGATCATTTATGGTTTCTGGAGACATCAAGCTCCAGTGGCTCAGTCGGCACAACACAGTCCCTACAGAGAACACTCTACGTCAGTAGTTCTCAACCTTCCTCATGTCGCCACCCTTTCATACAGTTCCTCATGTGGTGGTGATCCTTCCTACCATAAAATCATTTTTGTTGCTACTTCATCACTGTCATTTTTCAACCCCTGTGAAAAGCTCATTGGACAAACACCCCCAAGGGGTGGCGACCCGCAGGTTGAGAACCGCTGCTCTATACCCTCCTTTGGCAAGTAGTCACATCTTCAAAGCTTGTGAGCAGCCACTTAAGGTGCAACTACTGAGCCCTCATTGTCCCAAGAAAAGACAAGTGAGGAAAACAGAGATTCATGGACTGGATTCGTCGAAAGGGTTCAAATAGCTCGTAAACCTCCACTCTCCAGGATCCTGAGACTCAAAAAACTCCATGGTGCCCAGCTAATGCTTCTGCCCTTCTGGAGTGAGATCACAATAGGAGGTTCTTAGTAGAATGGGAGAAAAACATGTAACAAAGCTCAATGTAGCAACAAAGACCAGGTTTGCTTGTCTAATATAGACTGGGGGAACCCCTAACTATGACCTTCAGCCATCCCTCAAATCTGGAACTGAGATCACCTTCTTGTGACTTCACCTTCAGCCACAAAATAGAGAAATCTGTTGGGAAGGGGAGTTCACACATCTTAAAACAATTGGTCTTTTATCTATGTGTTTTAGTCCAGGTAGACTAGAGAAACAAATCCAAAAACACACATATGGATATAAGGGAAAGGGTTATATACGAGAGGAATGGAACATTGGAAAACATCCCAAACCTGGCCAGTCCAAGGTCATAAATCCAATATTAGCCCATATGTCTGATACCAGACTATAAAGTCTCCTTCCAACTTAGAAAGCATGTGCCATGACACCAGGGCAATTACAAGCCAGAGAGTGCAAAGTCTTGTGTATCCAGCTGGGTTAGAGGTATCCCGGTGCTGGCAGGGGTCCCCCACGACTCCTCATTTCCAGGGCTCAGGGTCCATCAGCAGTATCCACTGGCGGTAAAAGCATCTCAGCACTGGCAGGAGTCTCCACGTGGTTTCTCCGGCCCCAGAGGTCTGAAACCATCAGGGTAAGCCCATGTGGCTTCTCCTCTGACTCCTCCAGTCTCCAGGAATCAGGATTGATCAGCATGCTGTCATCTCATCTTGTCAGGAGTTCATCTCCCAGGAACTCAGTCAAGTCTCTCTCCTCTAATTGGGAAATGCCACGAGACAGCCCATAATTCTCAGGAGAAAGCCGTGCTCATACAGAGACCTCATTGGCTATCTCCAGATTAATAAGCTAGACTCCACCCCTACATCCCAATCATGAAATTGACATCAAGTACATGACCTCCACACTATGTGTCTGTTAAAAAGTCATTTTATCGGGGCCTCTTACAACTCTTGTTACTATTCATACATCCAATGCATTGGGCATGTTTGTTTACATGTTTGTTACATATATTGCCTTCATTTTTTTCTAGACATTACTTTCTATTGGGCCCTTGGAATAAGCTCCTCTTTTTTTTCCCTCTCTCCCCCCACCCCAACCTCTATCTGCCCCTTGATAATTTATCAATTATTTTTATTTTCATCTCTCACACTGACCGCTGCCTCCCTTTCCCCATATTTTCTGTTGTCCTTTCCCCTGGAAAGGAATATATGGTTTATGTGTTCATCATTGTGATCAGTTCTTCCTGCTTCCCTTCCTCCGCTCCCCCCCTTCCCCTTACTCTTCTGGTATCACTGTTCCTGGATTCCGTGTGTCATGAGCCCCATTTCTTATGTGTACCTATTCCAGTCTAGTCCGAATTGAGAAGCAGCACAGGGGTCATGACAGTGGGGGGTGAGGAAGCCTCAAGGAACCCAAGGAATATTGTGTGTCTCATCGATGCTTTCCTGTACCCTGGTTGGCAGAGGGGGCACAGGGAAGGGATGGATGAACACTCAACCTGTTGAGATTGACAGGGCAGCCTTTGCCTAGGGATAACAGTTTGGCAGCAAGAAAAGATAGAAAACAAGAATGAACCAACACAGAGAATACAGGGTTGAAGTGGGGAGGGGGCTGTTACAGTGTAGCGAGTGCAAGCCACTTCACAAAACAGAATGTGTGAGAGCTGTTGAATGGAGACTCATTGGCTCTGTAAGCGCCCACCCAGATCCCAACAGAGAGTTTGGTTTGGTTTGGCAATCGGACGAAGAGAACAAATAGCCAGGGACACTCTCCGAGTTGTCTCTGGAATGTTCCTTAAGACGGCGAACAGCAGAGGCACACCTTGAGTTGGCGGTGGAAATGAGGAGAAGGCAAGCATCTCCATAGAACTGCCTGGAGACCTTGTGGGGGTGGAGCGCCATCCAGGTTGGAAGCCCTCCGCCCATAACAACCCCTGCCGTGATCTGGTGGTCTTCTCTCCCCCTGGGCAGTAGGCATACTTTTTGTCTACACTGGCATCCATACCATGAAGGGGGGGGGGGGCCTCTATTAACATTCTGTTTCTCCTTATTTTGCTGCTGTCATTTAATTCCAATGAGCCACCCCTAAGCGCCTGGCTGCTCGCTGAAAGGCCAAGGGTTTGAACCCACCAGCCGCTCCTCAGAAGAAAGGTGTAGCCTCTGTAACGACTGCAGCGGTTCTACTCTGCCCTATTGGTTGCTACAAATCGGTTTTTTTCCATTCGTTTATTTTTGGGTGGGTCTCGGCTTCAAGTGCAAGAGGTTCATGAACTCCCCTGGCTGCCGATAAAAGGGTGGCGACTGATTCAGTAACTCAAAAGCCTAGGAGAGACCAGGCTTGCTGATGTGACAGAGAATGGCCCTGAGCCACGCTTCAAGTCCACCCTGGAGTCACCTCCATGACTCAATTTTCAGCCGAGCAATCGGCAGGTCTGTTAGGGGGAACAACCGTGTCAGAGACATGTGCTCAGTCTTACAGTGGTCAGCCATATGAACTCACAAGGACAGGATCTACCCATGGACAGAGTTCGGGATTGGGACAGAAGTCATGGAAACAGGACACACGGGGAAGGAGTGGTTCAGAGATGGTCCATTGAAGGGATTGAAGTGAAAGGGATGAAATAAAATGCATAGGAATGGTTGGATGTAAAAGCTGTGACCTGCCAAGTCACGATTAAAGTTAAGGGACAGAAGAGCAGTTGGCGGTTCAAGTCCATCCAGAGAGGCTAGGAAGAAAGGTCTGGTGATCTGCTTTTAAAAATCCACCATTAAAACCCCGATGGACAAAATGGGTGCTCAAGCAAATGTGGCAAAGGAAGCTGATGGTGCCTGGTTATCAAAAGATATAGCATCTAGGATTTTAAAAGGCTTGAAGTTAGTTAAGCAAGCGGCCATCTAATAGGGAAGCAAATAATTTCATATGGATGGACGAAGTATACCAGCCTGTGCGATCATGACGAATTAATGGAATCAGGTATCAGAAGACCCCAAATCAACCAAACAAACAACCCAAAATCCATATAGCTGAGAATGAGGAAGGCCAGAACAGAGACCCAAATCCATCTGTAGACAATAGGATACCTCCTCACAGAAGGATCACAAGGAAGGAATGAGTCAACCAGGGCACAGTATAGCACCAATGAAACACACAATGTCCTCTGATTCTTTGAGGCTTCCTCACCCCTCACTATCATGACCCCAGTCCTGCCTTTCACTTTAAGCTCGACCGGGAGCATGTACAGGGGTATAGATAAGAACTCATGATACATGGAACCCAATTCCAAGAGACCCCTCAGGAACAGAAAGGGGAGTATCGATTACCAGGAGCACAGGAGGAAGGTGGGGAAGAGGCAGCGAGGAAGGAAGAACCGATTGCCATGATTAAAGCATAATCCCACCCCCTCCAGTTCCCTCCACCCCAGTGATTGACAAATAATCCTGCCTACGACATGTACACCCCCAGTCCCCACCCCCACTCCCAACTTCCACCCCCAGGGGGAGGAACACAGAAACCATGGAGAAAGAAAGACAGTGGTCCACGTAAGATATGAAAATAATAATGTTTAATTTATCAAGGGGTCACGAGGGTGGGAGGTGGGGAGGGAGGGAAAACAGAGAAACTGATACCAAGGGCTCAAATAGAAAGTACATATTTAGAAAATACTGGTGGCAATATTTATATAAATATGCTCAATATAATTGATGCATGGATAGTTAGAAGAGCTGTAAGAGCCCTCAATAAAATGATCTTTTAAAAAACAACCTATGATGAGCAGTTCTTCTCTAACACCCATGGGGTTGACATGGGCCTAGGTGGACTCTGGTGATTGGTTACCAGGTTGTCCCCTACAGGGAGCAGTGCTGGTTCAGTAATAGGACGTTCACCAAACAGATAAGATATGTGGGCTCAATTTCTGGCCAACGTGCTTAACCACCACCTATCTGTCAGTGGTGGTGATGGTGGGGGGGTGGGGGGAGGTTTCTAATGCTGTGAGTTAACCAGATGTCAGTGGGGCTGTCAGACTAAGACAGACCAGGAAGAAGGGCCTGGTGAACTAGTTCTGAAAATAAAGCTTTTTTTTTTTTTTAAGTCAAAGATACACTTTATGGTGTAGAAAGGGGGAGCTAATTGTTGGGATCTACATATAACCTCCTCCCTGATGTACGGACAACAGGGAAGTGGGCAAAGGGACACATCAGACAGTGTACGATATGACAAAATAATGATAATTTGTAAATTGTCAAGGATTCGTGAAGGAGCAAGAGTGGGGAGGGAGGGGAAATATGAGGAGCTGATACCAAGGGCTTAAGTAGAAGGAGAATGTTTTGAGAGTGATAATGGCAACAAATGTACAAATGTGGTTGGCATACAATAGATGTATGTATTGACTGTTATCAGAGTTATATGAGCCCCAAATAAAATGACTTTTTATAAAAACATACACCTTATGCAGAATGATCAGTTCAACAACTGCCCAGGCAAGGATCTAAGACCAGGCAACTGACAATACACATCTGCCATCCAGTTTCAGTAAAAGGCAGCCTTTGAATGGTTCAGCTAATCGGCAAGGAGAGCGGGAACCTTGAGGATGTGCCCAGCCTCGTCCTGTGCTAGCAGCAAGCCGTGGCATCAGGAGTTGATGCCGATGATCCAGAAGACTCTGGCCCAGAAAGCCAGGTCAAGTGCTGCAGAGCAAGCAGATGATGTGTCAGAAAGAATGGTGACTTGTGATTTCCTTCGAAGGAACTGTCCACCCGGCTGATACTCGGGGCATCCTGGTCTTCCTGGCAAACCCTGAGGGGTCCCAAATGTAATCCTTCTTAGAGCCCATCACGGTCCATGTTCCCTACCTGCCTTTTCAGAGGGGGTTTAAATTTACCCTGTTGGGGTAGAAAGGTGGAGGGGAGTAGGGGGGCAAGGATGCAGCCAACGAAGAGTAGAATTACGTCGATTTTAAAAACCTCTTAGACCATGTTAAGGATTTGGTTTTTAGTCACAGATACATTCACGTCATAGAGCATGTCGCAGCATTCAACAGGGGGCTGACTTCCTCAAGATGTGTAGCTCATGCGATCCCAAAGCCTTGGGTTAATTCAACTTTGGAAACCCCTACCAAAGAACCTCAAAGCCCCTCCTTGCCCAGCAAGAAACAGTGGAGAAGGGAAGGAGTCTCTTAAGGCAAAACAAAACCAGAGGGTCTTCCTTCCAAAGGCTGGATGCCCGTGTTTCCAAAGTAATTCTTTCTCTTCCCAGCAGTTTCGTAGGCATCTAGTTAGCTCACGTGCCAGGACTTTCCGTCGTTCGATCACATCAAGAAGGGCTGTCCGGGGATGTGTGTTTTAAAAAGTGTTTGCCAGCCTTGCCCCGGCGACCCCCTTGTGCGACTCACTGTGGCCATGCCGGTACATTCCCAAGAAGAACTGGGTAACAGGGACTGGCCTTGTAAGCAAGACATGAAGGCGGCCCGGTCTGAGGAGGAGCAGCGGCAGCGGGAGGCAGGGTGGGCCATCGGAATCATTGGTGTCTCCTGCAGGAAGGAGATGATGCGTCTTTTAATAGCTCTTCGCTTGGAAAGGCAGGATCTGGAGGACAATGGCTGATCCCAGTATCTGGAGGAGAATTTCCTACTGGGCGCTGCTATTTTTAGGTGTTTTGCACTGACTTCTTCCTCAGGGCCCGGTGGCCTGCCTTTCCCTGTGCTCCGTGCTCTTCTCTCTTGAACCCCACCCACCTTTTCTCCCCCATCCCTACCCCATGTCCTTTGTCATTGATATCTTCTGCTTCTCAGCGACTTTTCCAACACTAAACAAAAGGGGTTATTTACCAGCAGCAGCCAAGAGGCACAATAGCTTTATAAACAGGGACCTCCTCCAAGTTCATGATTATCATCTTATTTGGGTTTTCGCTGTGGATCAAAGGACACTTTGGCATTTGGCTTCACACAGCACTGAAAGATTCAGAGACCCGATCTGGAGTGGCACGAGCAGACTGCACGTAAGCTGAATCACCTTGTACTTGAGCTGGTCTGACCATCCTTGTTTTCCTTCTCTGACCCCTCTCTGGCGGGGACACCAACAGCCTTGGAGTTGGAGGAAAGCACTCTGAGCATCTTGGTCAAGGATCGTGCTCCTCTGTTCTTGGTTGCCTATCTCCCTGTGTCTCAGAGGCCATGTTCAGAAACAAACATGGGGGGGGGGGGCGGTTGACCTTCAGAAGTGACCTGACATTGCACTTAGTTGTGTCTAGGTCCTTTACAAGAACTCTTTTGGCTCATAATTGTTATAAAAGGATTGCATTGCAAGACCCCAGGAGGGGCAAAGCCAGGATGTGCTTACTAATGATCGACCAGCATCGGCATCTTATTTTCTCGTTGCCTTCTGTAAGACATTTAGACTTTAGCTGATGAAGGGAGAAAGCAGCAGCTTAGACTAAGAACCAACGGCCGGGTCTGGTGAACATTTCACCAGGAGAGATGTGAGGAGCTGGGAATGAGTCATTTCATTGGGTGGAGAGGGGAGCTCACGAGTTACTGTCCGGAAGAGCCATCCACTGTGTAGGAGTGTATGGAGGAACTCTTTCGCCAGGTACAATCTCAACATCCTCAAATGAAGACCCTGGTTGAAAAGCAGAACACAGAATGTTCAGTAGGCTCAGGCTCATCTTCTAAACCAGGCATCCTACTCAGCCTGTGTTGGGGGCAGGGGAAGGCCAGGATGTCCCCCTCACATCCCCCTAAGAAACAGTAAAGAAACAGAAGTCACTGGCTGAGCCCTGGTAGCAAAGTGGTTGTGTGCGGGACTGCAGCCCACAAGGCTGGCGGGGCGGTTCAAATCCAGCAGCAGCTCTCCAGGAGCAAGTCTGGGTCTCCCACTGCCACCAGAGTGGCAGTGATGGCCAAAAAAATTTTTTAAACTTCTCTTTAAAATTTTTTTTTAAAAAAAGATATAGAAGTCACAAAACAGCTATGCACATGTGAAAAAAACCCTTGGAGAACCCTGCTTCCAGAAGGGTTTAAGAATTATCCCATCTCTCTAACATCACCCGTTTGCAGCTGGTCACCTTCCACATTTTCATAGATTGAGCAGGTGGCCATTGTGAGCCAAGGCTAACAAGAGTCCACAATTGTAACCACGGCAAGGACAATTACTCAGAGGGTTGCAGGGGTGGACTTTGTTGAGGTCTTTTAAAGGTGGATTTGTTTTTAAGTCATTTCTCAGGGTATTCTGATTCCCATGCATGAGACCTGGCGGAAACTTACATCTCTCGATTGTCCTTTCGCCATGAGCTCAGGGTGGCCGGTGGAGTCCGGGCAGCAGAAGGAGCACTGGTGGTGTAGTGATTAGGTGTCAGGCAGCAAACCACAAGGTCAGTGGTTGGAAACCTGCAACCACGCCGCAGGGAGAAATAGGCAGCTTTCTATTCATGCTAAGGCTTTCCGTCTCCGACACTGGCCGGGCCAGTCTGTCTTGCAACACAGTGTAGAGATGAGTCAGTGGTAGTGTGTTTGGGCTCCCTGGGATTCCTGACGAGGAAACCTGGTGCCATGGTGGTAACACACATTGGGCTACCATCGGCAAGGTCTTAAAAACCACCAGCTGCTCCTTGAGAGAAAGATGGGGTGGGTTAATCCAGGTTGACTAGAGAAGCAAATTCATAGATGTTCATATGTGTCTAAGAAAGAGCTTTACATAAAAGAGCAATTGTATATTGAGAAAACATCCCAGCCTGGTCCAGGTCAAATGGCTAAGTCTGACATTAGCCCATATGTCCGATACCAATCTATACATTCCTCTTCAGACTCATGCAACACATGCAATGATGCCAATTGCAGGAAGATCACAGGCCAGTGGGTGGGAAGTCTTGTGCATCCAGCTGTGGTAGAAGCATCTCAGTGCTGGCAGGGGGTCTCCTCCAGTTCCACGACTGTAGGGTAGCTCCATGTGGCTTATTGGCACAAATGTCTCGCAGGGAGTGAGTATATGCCCCTCCTCCAGCAAGCTATTTATCTCCTTTGTGCTTCCAAATAAGTTCTTCAAGGTGTGACCTGATAAGCTAAACCCCACCCCATTCACTCTCAAGTTGACAACAGATTCTGTCTGTGGCTGTCATGTGCTTATGTTAATTTCATGATTCATGATTCAGTAGGAGTGGAGTCTAGCCTGTGAATCTGGAGATAGCCAGTGAGTAGCCAATTAGCCCTCCGTGTGGGCATGGCTTTCTCCTGAGACTTCTGGGAAATCTCGCCATATTTTCCTGATGGGGATGAGAAGCTATCTCCCAGTTGTGGGGAGTTAGTCTCAGAGATGAAGAACTATGGACAAGATGACTTGGCAGCATCTGAGAAACTGTAGGAGCCGGAGGAGAAGACACATGGCCTTACCCCGATGGAATCAGACCTCTGAAGCTGGAGAAGCCATGTGGAGATCCCCATCAGCACTGAGTTGCTTCTGCCACCACTGGATGCTGTTGATGGACCCTGAGCCCTGGAAGCGAGGAGCCATTGGGGGACTCTGCACCCACCCACTGGCCTGTGACTTCGTGAGTCAGAAGGAGACTTTATAGATTGGTATCGGGCATATGGGCTAATATTGGACTTGTGACTGTGTACTGGACTGGGTTGGGATGCTTTCTCCATGTCCCATTCCTCTTGTTTATAAACCTTTCCTTTATATCCATATGTGTGTCTATGAATGTGTTCCTTTAGTCTACCCGGACTAACACACTGTCATTACCGCATGGGACTTTCTGCTTCCATGAAGAGTTCACCTTGCAAACCCACAGGAACAGTTCTACCCTGCCCTGTAGGATCACCATGAGTCGGTGTGTTCATCCGGGTAGCCTCGAGAAACAAATCCAGAGATACTCATATGTGTGTAAGAGAGAACTTTTTATCAAAGAGCAATTGGACATTAAGAAAACATCCCAGCCCCGTTCAGATCAAGTCCCTAAGTCCGATATTACCCCACATGTCGATACTAGTCCATAAATTCGTCGTTAGACTCTTGCAGCCATGCAGTGATGCTGAATGCAGGAAGATCGCAGGCCAGTGGATGCAAAGTCTTCTGGATCCAGTGGGGATGGAAGCATCTCAGCGCTGGTGTGGGTCTCCACTTGGCTCCTCCAGCTCCAGGGCTCGGGCTCCATCAGTGTAGTTCCATGTGACTTGTCAGCAGGAAGACAGACCAAAAGAGTGGTTCTGGCCTCCTGTGAACTATTTATCTCCTTCACACCTCCAAATGAGGTCATCAAGTTGTGACCTGATGGACAGGTTAGACTCTACCCCTTCCCTCCAATTGACAGGAGGTGATGTCCCTGCCACAGTCAGCAGCGTGGACGCGATGACAGGGAGTGGTGATGTCAGGCGGTCTCTAAGACTGCTTCCGTAGAGGCTGAGATGAAAGAAACACAATTTCTTTGTGGCAGTTTGCCAATCTTAGCCTTTTTGTTCTTCATAATTTGGTGGGGAGGGGTGCGATTGGTGGAGAGCGAATTCTCTTCATTTCCCTAGAGGGCTGGTGTTTTGTTGTGTAAGCAAAGAGGTAAAAATAAATAAACAATAAATAAATTAATTAATTAATTAACAATAAATAAATAAAAATAAATAAACAAACAAGAATCCTGGAAGTTTCTTAGAGGCTCCCTTAAACTTAAAAGTTTAAAATTCACCAGGTGGGGAATTCTCTGAAGGGTCCGATGAATGAGTCTGAGTTTGCAAGAGCAGGCAGTCCAACCAATGTACACTGTGTCCAAGCGGTGGTCAAAGAGCCGAAATGGCTTAAATGCATGTCAAGAAAGCCTATATCCTCACAGGAAAGGTGAGCGTTCTACTCAGTACCTCTGGCCATCACCTAATCTGGTGTCCACTTGAGAATTAATAGTGTAGCGGTGGCGTCTGGCCTGTCAACCGGAGCTAGCCAAGGAGACCTCTGTTGGTATGACCTTCTTCTCTGAGAATTCTGGGAAATGGG
Source organism: Nesogale talazaci (assembly GCA_004026705.1). Taxonomy (NCBI): domain Eukaryota; kingdom Metazoa; phylum Chordata; class Mammalia; order Afrosoricida; family Tenrecidae; genus Nesogale; species Nesogale talazaci. The sequence continues at coordinate 36,099 of PVJH01022413.1, forward strand.
GTAATTCCTTCTTGGAGGTGGAAGACACTAACACTCCCTTGGAGATAGTTGACTGACAAGGCTGATTTCCTGCAAGACATCCCTGAGGAGAAGCCACATAGAGATACCCCAGTACCCTGAGCCGGACAAGCCACATGGATGCAACCAGACTCCTGAAACCTGAAGTGAGGGGAGCCCCATGAAAACCCTCGCCAGTGCAGAGATGTTTACAACTCCACTGGATTCAAAGGCATGTGTTTCATGAATCTGAAGAAGATTTTATAAACTGATATCAGACATATGGGCTAATATCAGACTTATGGCCTTGGACTGGACTGGGTTGAGATGTTTTCTTAATGAACAGTTGCTCCTGTACATAAAACTCTTTCTTATACACATATGAGTATTTATGAATTTGCTTCTCATCTACCTGGACTATCAGTACCTTCATGCCCATTGTCAGCTCCTTATTTTATAGAGTGTGAAATGAGAGTTATTAAACATGGCATATCGATTGGCAAGACACTTTCTACAATATAAGATTAAAAAATTGATTTAAATATAAATAGTCAGTTGTAAGCATTTAAATCCCAAAGGGTGACAAGCTTCCCCCACCCCCTCTAATTTCCTAAAAATAAGTTGGCTTTGAATTAAAGCCATATATGGAATATTTATCCCTAAAGGAGATTTTTCCCCCTTCTTAGTTTTGCA